>BMAW01119540.1:72097-136298 GCA_019974015.1 Nephila pilipes
TGTGTCATCTCAGCAATCTCACGGAGCTTCACTTTACGATCTTTCATAATAATTTTTGTCACTTCACTCACATTTTCCGGTGTAACGGCTTCCACAGGTCTACCCGAGAGTTGCGCGTCATTTGTGTCGGTACGACCACGTTTAAACTCGGCAAACCACCGACAAATCATTGCTTTTGATGGACAAGAGTCCGGGTAACATTTTTCAATCCATTGTTTCGCTTGCACGGTGTTTTTACCCATTAAAAAACAATGTTTTATCAGAACACGAAACTCGGTTTTTCCCATTTTTTAAACAAACTACAAAACGACTTTACTCCAACCTCGATAACTCAGCTGTTTCTGGTCCGATCGACTTAACATTTTGACACGTTTCAAGCAAAGGTTAATATTCTAGAAAGACCTGGTTACTGGTTTACTACGAGCGCCATCTCTGGGTTAGTCTCAGAACTTATTGATCCATGTGTTTTATATATATATATATATATATATATATATAAATGATATAAGATATAAATATGTGCATGATAAAGATAAATCTAAATAAAACATTAATAAAATTTGAATTCTTATTTCAACGTATTCCACTTCGGATATAAATGTTTGTAAAACAATCATCTAGGATTGAACAGCAAAGTAGGATAATTTATTGTGAAATGAACAACAGTATTTTTCATTAGAAGACTAAAGGTGTATCACCAATAAAATGCATTTATGAAGACAATATAAATATAATAAAAACACGATTTACTAGACTCACGTCAATTTTCAATACCCTTAGAGTACTGAAATTTGATTACGAACGGTCTTCATAACAACATGTGTTGTTATCCTTATAAAATAAGGTGTCTAAATAAACTGTGCTATATACTGTAGAAGCAGGAAAATAATACCCAACCTATTTCAACAAATACAGAAAACTTTTACAACTTAATATTAATACATCTACACATTCCTCATTTTCTCATACTGCGTAAAATCAAAGATATAAAATTTTCATTATAAGCCCAAAATCATTAATTCTCGACGTACGTAACATCTCGATTGCCTCAGCATTCTGAGAATGGCAGAGATATTAATTTTCAGAAGTTTAATACACGAACTTAATGGTTTTAAGTTTCATACTGAAATCAAATTTGACCGCGTTGGGACGAAAATATATGGAGTTCTCCTTCTAATCAAAAATGTATGAAATTATAAAGAAATAAGAAATTTGCGAAAGAGGAAAAAGAATTCTTGAAATTTACACAGAAAGACGAAAAATGTTAGCTACAAAATACTTGACTGAAATTGAGTGACATAACTTAAGAGGAAAAAAGTTCTTTGCAAAGCACATGGAAATGGATTAAAAAAGTTACTATGAAAAAAAGAGCAAGTGACGGGAAAATTAACAAATGACATAAGAAATGTATTTTCATTTAAAGTAAATGATTTATAAACTATTTTGTAATAAGTATTGACAGTTTTAACACCTAGACATATCATTAGATAAGGAAACTTGGATTTAAATAAAAGTTTCAGGATATAAAAATTGTGTTTAATTAAATATAATAAATTTTACAATACGGATTACATATTGATGCCAATACATATTGATAGCATCATTTTCTCTTTTCAACTCTCAATAAAAATAGATTTCTATTTATTTTTGCATAACATTATTTAGAATAAAAGAAATGGAATGACATTTTTTCAATTTATTTATCATAATATGAAACTTAATCTATGTAATTTGACTTGAATAACAATTTCTTTATTTAATTGGTGGTTTGGCAATTTTCTTAAACTCAAAATCTCTTCTAGAGGAAGTTAAAAATGGTTGACCTAACATTATTTATACTATATGCATTTTACTTAAACCAGTTCACAATAAAGGGACATTATGTGACTTTCCATTGCTTCCTGCACTTTGTCAACGTAGACGCCAATGAATATTCAGATTTGCTAACCAAGACAACACGAAATATGACCCAGACTTCTAACAACACACTGGTTGATGCAAACGCTGTGACTAAGATCAAACCTTTCATCCAATATCTGAAGAAATCCCTAATTAAGGGCTTAGCTGCTCCAGATTAATAATAATCACATTAGCAGGGCTCCGAGCAAGTGTAATATTCTATATTAATTGTAGAAATTGCTTTGATCTTTAATTGACACCAGAAGATATTTATAAAACTGTCCAAACATTTTCTCAAACCTTTCTAAAACTTACAACAGTCCTGCATATTTATTTATTTCTCAATGACATTTTTATTCAACTCTAAAGGATTTAATCTGGCAAATGCAACCATTCATGCAATGGGGCTTTCTGAAGTATATTATCCATGGACACGTCAACAACATAAGTATCTTTACATACAGATGTTAAAGGGAGGGTTCATTTATTATATTAAATTAATGCTATGTAGATAAAAAAGAAATTAAAAAGCATTCTTTCATGCAATAAATGTTTTATTACATGTTTTAATTATAATCAAAGCTAAACACTTTTTCAATACGGTTTTTTTTTTTTGTCTTCCAACAGTTAAAAATATTATAAGCATCTTGGAACAAAAATAAATAATTTAAGCTTTATTGCACAACAAAATCTTATTTTTGATTTACGAAAGATACCAACATTGTACTCTTTAATCCCATTTTTTTCCTTCCGTACGGTAGCGATAAGCCTTTGATCCTCTAAAAAATTTCGTAATGAAAAGTTTCGTAACTATTTGAAAGGAACAGAAAAATCTACAAGGAAATTTTATCTTATTCTATACTCATTATAAGTTAAATAACTTTTTCAATAACACTTCGAATCATTTTAAATTAATAAATTTTTATCTTCTAAATTGGATAAGAAGACGAGTAAAGTATCTAAATATTTTTGGATATTTCTCTTTTTGGTGATATTATATTATCAAAATAAATTAAAAATTTTGATTAAAATCCCTTTTTTTCTGGAAACACAATAACCCACTCATCAAATTTTTAAATTTTTTAAAATTAATAAAAAAAGAAAATCGGTTACGATACTAGTTTTATTTACAATTTCTTATATCCCATAATATAAAACATTCATTTTATTCCAAAATATAGAACACTCCTTTTATCCCAAAACATAGAACATTCCTTTAGAAAAATTATTTTTGTAAATGAATTCTATCATATTGCTCCATATAATACTGTGGTACAATTATATCATTTTTATCATACCAGTATAGAATTTATTTCATTAGCTTAATTATATCAATGAAAGCCTAAAAATTCTGCACAATTACCAGTTTTGAATTTCCTTCTTTTTAATGTGTATTATTAGAATACGGCTTATCATATGAAATATCCCCACATAATATATTGTATGTGATATGATACAATTTAGGTGTCTTCGACAGGGAGAAATATGAGCTTATTTTATGCCAAGTTCAATTAATCCTTAATTCCTAAAACTGAAAGCAGTAGAAATCATTATTTAATGTTCTGAATCATTTGCAATTTTGTATCTGTTTGTGTAAATAAATCGTATTTATTCATATAAATAGTTATGTATGAACAATTAAAAGAGAATGGCTATAATTACAATTGTAAATCGTATAGTTGCTGTTATCTTTAGGTCTGCTTTGCATAAAAAAACTACATTTATAGATTTAAATATTTGCAGACTAATTACATATTTAATTTTTAAAACTCAAATTTCGGTTAATTTTTATGTAACTAATGTATAATGTCTGCTATTTATGAACGTTTATTTGAAAAAATAATTATATTAAATATATGAGAACTAAGCTGATTTTATAATATGAAAGTTTTCAGCACTATGAGTAAATTAGAGGTTCAGGAAAGTGTGTACCAGAATCCTAAGAAAACGTATTTTCAGAAAAAAAAATACATGTATTTTTTCTATGACAAGAAACCTTTGTTTGTAGTTTCAGAATTCAATTTTTGTAGCTTAATTTATCAAATTCTCCTTAAATAATAAATCTATGGATTCAGTTACATGCCCTCTACTTTTAACACCGAAATAATAAATGCAAAGTTTCAAACTTTTTCAGGTCTCTTTTACCTTAATGCAAGGAAAGTAGAAACCTTTGTTAAAATGAATACATTAATTTAAACAATATGTGATAAATATACTTTCACAATATCTGCGGAAAATTTTAACCCCTGACAAAATTTTATTCAAATATGAGATCTGTAAGTGCTTTGCTTGCTGTTGACTTCAGAAGAATTTACGAAATATATTCGTTCCAAGAATAATATATTCGTTGCTATTGGGATTTACGTTTTGGGCTATTGATTCTCAGTTACGCGAAACGTATGTATCTATAAGATATAAGAATAAATATGTTATCTTTTAGCACTTTCAAAATCGATTTTCAAAGTATCGCTGTAGGGTTTCACGGCATAACATAAACAAGACACAATGGCTTCCAAACAAATGCTGATGACATTACTAGGTGCAATATATCATTTTCAGCTAAATATTTAGAAACTTTATGCGATTTTCTTAGAAAATTTCCCAAGTTTTTTTTTCACCATACAATCATGAATTGCTCCGGTCAAGTTATTTGGTTGAATGGATTCTTTCAAATAAGTGCTTGGGGACTTGATGCAATGAGATCAAATAGACTTGATTCAGTATCACTTCAATATATTCACTTCATTCTTCATATTAAGGCTCCCGTCTACCCGCCATTTTGTTTTCGTCAGCTTAATGTTAATCCTATGGAATTTCGACTTTAATTCTCACATCTTTACTATTTGATCAATTTGAATGCAATAAAGTGAATTTGAAAGAGCAAAAAATAATGAATGCTTCTGTGGAGTTACTTTTTTCCTAAGATTTTTAAAAATATTTTTATTCTTATTTTAATTATTCGTTTTTCAATTTTCCGGTCTTTAAAGAATGTTTTCAAATATTTTTAAAAATGGGTAGGGAAAAGTAATTCCACAGAAGCATTCATTATTTTTGGCTTTTTCAGATGCATTCTATTGCATTCAAATAGATCAAACAGTAAAGATATGAGAATTAAAGTCAGAATTCCATAGGATTAACAATAAGCTAACGAAATCAAAATGGCGGGTAGACGGGAGCCTTAAGCGGTCCGTTCAAACAGGATTCTATTCAATTAAGTGCATGGAAACTTGATGAAATACACTCGAAAAAAGTTGTGTCACTATTCCATGTACATAATTAAGAATTAGTTACTCCCAATAACCTATTAGTGGAATTGATGTAATTGATTTAATTGCTTGGAGAATTGATGCAATAAGCTCGTACATATATACTCTTGTATATACGCGGATCCTTCTCACAACTATATATTCATGAATACTGTAACACAATACTTAAAATAGAACAAAAGGTTACTTATAGATCAAAATATTTGTTTTTCTGGATGATTGAAGGCAAAATAGGTTAGCACGTTTGTGGACTTGAATGATATCGTATTCATTTTAATTGCGATGAATTTGACATCAATGCTACAACTTTCAAGTTTATAAGTCACATTATCATGTTTTCATTTTAAATTACATTAAAATTTTTCTGCTCGTTAAAACTCTTAGCTTTAAAATCTTGGGTAAATGATTCATTAAGTATTTTTATTTCATTTTCTTTCTTTGTATAAATAAAAACTTGCGTTAATTGACTCATTGCATGAATTTAAAATTCAACTTGGCATGTTTTCAATGACAATAATAATGTGCAACTAATAAAATGTGATCTCCAAAGTATTTGGATGAAATATAACTTATTCGTATTAAAATTTAGATATTTCGATTAGCTTAACAATAAATAATTCATCTATTTTTGTAATTCATTAAAATTATTACTACCCGCGGACATATTAGGCTTAGTAAAAAAAATTTAGCAGGCTTTTTCGTTGTATCGTTCATTATTGTGAATGTAATTGAATAAATATTTAAATATAATTTGCCACGGTGATGAAGCACTTACTTATAAAATATTTAAAGGAATGCGGATTTCATCTTGATTTTAAAGTCACTACATATCTTTTGACAGCAAACACGGAAATCTTTTCCGACGGATTTGACCGACTAGTCCTATGTTGGCAAAAATAACTATTTCGTAAAAAGTATTAATTAAAGTATTAATTATTATACAACAGTTGAGAAACAGTAACACCAAATTCAAAATATGATAACTGAAAAATAATTACAGTAAATAAAATTAAAAACTAAAGTTTAATGATCAAAATAATAAATATTTTTTCAAAACTGGAAAGTCGAAAAAGGTACAAGGATAGACATCATGAGCACACACACACTCATGTATATACTATAACATAGAAAACGTCGCACAAAGAAGGAGTTGTCCGATGGAGACAAAAATTGGCTTTTAGGAACATTATGTACTAAATAGAAAAAGATTATAATTTCAGAAAAAATAAAAGATTTATTTCAGAGTTATATAATTACAAAGTAACGAGTTCAATAAGGTGTTGACCCACCTCAAGACCTGATGTAAGTTGCCACATGACGTGGCATAGAGTGATAAAGCTCCCTAATGGACTCGTGTGGTATTTCTTGTCAAAGATGCAGTCGCCTTCCCAAAAATATCCCAGACATGCTCAATTTGAGGGAGATCCGGCTGGCCGAGGAAGTATTTGACAAGCTGCAAGATAGTTCATAGCAACATGTGCAATCTGTGGACTGGCATTATTTTGCTGAAAAGCTGAAAAATAAAGCCAGAATACTGCAAAAGGAACGGTAGCAAAACAGGTCTCAGAATGTCATCGATGTACCGCTGTGCTGTAAGTGTGCCTCTAATGACGACCAAAGGGGTCCGGCTATGAAGGGAAATGGCACCATTTGATCTGAAAGGAGCATTTGATGGTAGCATTTAATAAGCTAATGAACTGATGTATTTAAAGTAGATTGTAAGTGCATTGATTCTTGGAAGGTTTCATAATATTTGTGGTGAATTTCTAAGCAGACTATTCATCGAAGAATATTTTTCATAAAAACATAATGGTTTATATACTTTATTTATAATGCATTATTGACAAATAAGATAATCCATGGGCATCACATTTTTGTCGTCAATGCTGTACTACCTGAGTCCGAAAGAGACTTCATTGTCTTTTGCTATACTAATCTGAAAAGAACTCAGAGAGCCTTTAGAGAATTACTATGTTCATATATTCCAGCAAAAAAACATATTTTTGAAGCAGAAGCATGTTCATCATTCCAATATGTACGTTATATTATAGGTTTTAAAAAGACGTAACCATTCCAATAGATTTATAAAATATGGAGAAATATGTTTTTGTAAGGACATTCTAAGCTTCACGATATTTAAGATATGTGTTAGAGAATTGGCATTTTTTTTCATTGATGCTTCTAAAGTGATTTTAAAAGCAGTACTTCACAACAGAAATAAATATAACTGCATTCTTATAGGACATGCTTCAGGGCGAAAAGAAAAGTTATAATATCTCGAAAAAGCTGTTGCTTAAGTTCGAGTAAGATGATTTCAAAGGAAAATGTATGCTGACTTGAAATTCATTTTATTTCCATTAGGAATAAAAGAGGTTATACAAAATATTCATGCTTTACACCTTCGTGTTAGTTAATTGAAACAAAATCGAAAAATTGAGAAAACTAAGAGAAATTTGGTTTTTTATTTAAATTTATACAAAACCAAAACATTTTAGTACATGACATGATCCCCACAACTCTTTATAAACATATAGACATGATTCGGCAGTGGATTCAACCAATTTCTTACAATAATTTATAATATTTGTGTCCTTGTACCAAGCATTTATTAAGCGCCGTGATTAGCTTCTCCGTGATTCTACAGTCCATTTCTTATAGGCGATTCTGGATTGTAGACAACAGATTCTATATTCAATTGATATTAGGAGAGATCCCATGTCATTCTAATGTCTCAATTTGGTTCTCAGACATGAATTTCTTGACCATTTCGGACGTATGGCATGAGGCTAAGTCATGTCGAAAAATCCCTTTTTCATCAGGGTATCGTTTCTTCCACTCAGGATTAAACTTTGTATACAGAATAGTAATATATTGCTGAGAATGTATCATACTGTCAACAGTCTGCAAAGACCCAACCTCATTGAAACTGAGACAACTTCAAAACATTTTCCTTTGTGATTGCTTACAAAATTGGTTAATGTGCCAATCTCGAATACTTTCGCCTTTAGATCTCCTCACGTGTTGAGTTCGTTGGCCTTTGACGATAAAATGGCTTTCGTCGCTAAATATCACTTTCCTTCAATTTTAAACTGTCCAATTCTTATATTTTCACTCCCACAATTAACAAATTTTCTTCATTGGTTGGATCAGAAGCTGTTTCTTCAGATGCCGATAGACTAGCTGACCGGTTGCAAGAAGACGCATCCAAACAGTAGATGAGCTAATATGTATTACATGCTTTTTTTAAATCTCTATTAAGGGCAGCACTAGTCTTTCGAGGATATTTTTTACATTGTGAAAATAAAAAAAGTGTCATCTCTTGGCATTGTTTTCTTTTTACGGCCACATTTGCCTCTCCGATTTTGAGATATGAATCCTGATTCCTTATTTGTTTTATGATATGACTCACATTTGCAATACTATCGCCAACTACCATCAAAATGTCTCTATTAGTCTTTGGCGTATGTTTGGAGAGTGAAAAAAAATATTTGTATGCTTTCGCTGCATGACATCCATCTCTGAGGACAGTGAACTCTCAACTGGTGAGATCGTAGCTGTAGTTTTCATTTACTGAAGTTACTGCGCATGCGCTCTCAGAACCCCCTGATATGTTGAAATTGTTGATAGACAAAGAATTTATACATTTCATCCATATTTTTTTACATATTTTAGTATGATTATTGAAGAATAATTAGAATGATTTTAAAATTTACGAAAAAAAAATTAATCTCAATTGATTTGCATAAGGGTGTGTACATGTGAATGAGTCAGTTGTGGAATTGAGAAACATAAACGTGTACAAAATTGGCTTTTTCAGAAGTCTATGAAAACGAGAGATAGAAATGTAGTTAATTAACTCTAATACCACAAGAAAATTTTATTGCTCCCCCCACAACACATCAAAATGGGATTGGTAAAAATGCTCGTAAACGCTCTCAATCGGATGTTAAGATATGAATGCTTACTGAAGACTTGTTCCAGTCAATGACGGATTCTTAAATAAAAAAAAGGTATATTTATAAGTTAAGACATTCGGAAACTTATGAAAAATGAACAATTTGAAATAGCACTTAATAAGATAGAAAAAGGTTCTTACATCATTTCTTACATGATCACCTGCTCGACTTTCTCCCAAATAATATGGAAGCAATTAACTACGAACATGGTAAACGATTTCAATAATAAACATTTGTTATTTCATCGTAATTATTAAAACTATAACATATCATGTTGTACATCTATTAATAATTAATTGCACTTGCGTAGTTATGTGTATAGACAAGATTGCCTTGACTTAAACAGATACATAAGTATACAGAGATATGTGTGTTAAAATATGACAGTATTATACATATATACTGCTTTTAATGCAAACAAATAAGCGTGAAGATTACTTAAACTTGGCATAAAATAATCTCAATTTCGTACTTCGAAGGCGTCCTTAAATAAGGAAATTTTCTTTCAATTCTTTCTCAGCCTCTTTAAAATACATAGATTTTCATTCGAGAATTTGCAAACCCTGCAAAGAACTAGCAGATTAATTATAAATTAGTGAAACACTTTGAGAATTACTTTAAAAAATAATTTCAAATCCGTTGTGAAGTACGATAATTATGTGTTATTGTCATAAACCATACATTTTCCTGAAATAATTATTACACTGTGGGATCCATCGCCTCTTAATAAAACTCTCTTATTAAGTAATGATTATGTCTGCAGTAAGGAATTTATGTGCATTATTCTCTCTGAAAATCGTCGAATCCTTATAAAACCAAACCCTTTTACAATAATTGGAACATAAATTTATTTTTAAACGTGCAAACACAGTAACTAAATGTATTTGCACATTTTAAATTAACGTTTTTACTGATAGTGTTTGAAGAAGTATAAGCACTTAAAAATATTAAACCTCTTCGAAAGACGAATTTTTTAAAAAGAAATATCCTAAATGCGGTTTTGTTTAAATGTTGAATAGCTTTCATCTCCATTAGGAATTTCAAAGTCTATATACATTTCAAAAGGTTTTATGTGTAGTAAATGAGGTGTGCCAAATGGGGTAATTTCCGCTTCAAAAGTATAACTGATTCTAATAATTTCCGGTTTCACTAAATGATGAACGATTGGATCTCTTTCATTTCTTTCTAGCAACAAAAATGTCAAGAAAAGAAAGAAAAAGTATCTTCGATATTATCCTAAAGATGCCCCAAAGCTTAGCTTCTCGGAGTGTGCTGCGTCATAATTCTGTGCGTGGAAGAGGCAACGTAAAATTGCTTAGTAACTTTATCGTTTCTCAAAATGAGTTTTATAAAAAAAAGGCGCAATTAAAATAGTAGAATACATATTTGTAACTTAAAACTGTTGATAAGGACGTTTCTAAGTATTGTAGTAATGTTTTATAAAAATAAATTTAGTTATAATAATTACATAGCTTGATTATTGATTAAGCCTACTGATTAAGCCTTTGACGAGGACACATAAATCTATTTTATGCCGAATAATCTAAATTAATCTCCTAAGAAAATTTTATATTTTAACATTGAGATATCAGTTCATTTATGTATTTGTTTATTCAAAAAGATCCCATTTATATATACACACACGGGGACCATGAGCAAGTTTTCAGAATATAACTTCCATATTTATAATAGAATGTTTAATTTTTTAAATAAGTACTATTAGGTTAAAGAACAATCGCTACATTGTGAAACAAGGGAGAGACTTATGTACGAAATTGGTTAGGTATTAAGACTCATTTGACATCTATTTCTCCTTATAGTATTAATAGTATTTATTTTCGCTGTTGAATAAACCATTTTGAAAAAAGTTAATTTAGAATTATGATCTTTTTTAGATAATTTTCTTTTCGTATTCTTTAATAAACCTTCAATAATATAAACGTCAAGTTTATAAACGATCGATCAAACATCTACGAAGAAAAATAAATAAAAATTTAACAAAAGAATATATATATATATATATATATACTTTTCTTAAATCGCTTTCACTGTTATTCATCATTTAATACTATTATTGATATAAAAAGACATGAATAATCTATTACATATACAAATCAAGTATCGTAAGGTTTTCTAAGAAATATCAGAGATATCTGAATAAAATTTGTTCTACATATTAGTTAATCCTAATGAAAACATGATGTGACGAATTACAACTGTTTCATGTTGATTTGTTAGATTTCAGGAAGCCATCGATTAAAGTAACCTACAATATGGAAAATATCCAATCTGCTGAATGACGGACAGCGAAAACTTAAGAAAAGTTGGGAGGAATGTATAACTCTGGATGGCGACTATGTAGAACAGTCTTAAGAATAATAAATAAAAATGAGACACCTATCTCAATTATTTTATTAATAGTTAAAATTTTATGATCCAGCGTGTAGCTTCAATCTATGGCTTCTAAAACCAATCAAATCAACATGGATAACGATAATTTATATCATTACGCACATAAAAATACTTTAAAAATAAATTTTATCCAGATATCACTGTTACATCTTAGTAAAAATCAAGACTTAACAATACAACAGAATACTTCAGCTCACTACTTTTGAACCTAATAAATCAGCATGAATTGTTCTAATTTCTAACATTATACTTAAGGATCCATTAATATGTAGAATAAATTTTATCTTGTTTTCTCGGTTATTTCTTGTTAATAAGTAAGAATTTCAATGCGTCCTTTAATTTTTAATAACAAATTTTTTTAAAAAACTCCAAATTGGAAGTATTTTAAAATCTTAGTTACCTTAGATGAAAGAGAGACTGTAACTGTCAGCAGTATGATTTAACGGGGGCATAAAAATATACTCTTTAGAGGGGACATAAAAATATCCCGCTTATAAGTCTAAAAAAATCGCGACGTAATCTCAAATAGCGTTTCTTTTCAGAAGCTGCGTCCTTGAAACCGCGACGAGCGTCATTGAATGTAGCTGGCACCCTTTGAGGAAGCGTATCTCTAGATTGATCTTTGTAGCCTAGCAACGGAGGCTATTGACATACGTAAGATGCAGCACGTTCTTTCCACACAATGGATTCCCCGCTGTTTAATAACTTGGGGCATCGGTTACGTTCTTCGCTCTGATCCTTTTGTAACAACGTTTTCCTCAACTCTTTAGTGACACGATCCCCCTCTTCTAAGCGCAATTTATTCTTTGACCTACATTGGCATGACTTAAACACATCGGGGTATTTCGGTTAGCAATTTCAGTTTCTTAAAATAGCTTAGCTTGTTGATATTTTGGAACGTAAGCGGTCGTTTGCTTAAAATGTGAAACATTATTATTTAGCCTGTTATCATGCAATGTTACAAACTGGGACTCGAAATATGAAGACTTTTTTCTCGTAGGAAATTCTACCAAATTAATATTATATTTTGAATTCGCTGTCCTTTTAAAAACAATGTATTTATTTATATACCGTTAAATTTTCCTGTGTGAAATGTATTACTTATCTTGCGCGCGTCCTATACTATAATGCTAAATAGATTTCAACTTCTAATGCAAAATTATGTGTTTTTGGTATGTTTCTAAATTTAAAAAAGAGTAATGAAATATTACGAGAATTTAAAATTTATCGGCTTAGTTGGAAAACTTAAGGTTGCGAAATTCAAAAAATGCCAAGCACTAACCACAAATTTCATTTTTATGAAAATGATATTAAATTTCTATTTTTGCTCTAAAATCTAGACATTTTTTTAACCTACTTGAATGCAAAAATAAGTTCATACAAATGAGCACATAATAATAAAGTAATCTGTGGAATTACATGTTCCTCACAACTTTCAAAAATAATTTAAATAATTTTAGGGACCGGTAAGTCCATACAAAAATTGAGATAAGCGTAAAAATCATTTTAAAAACCGGAGAAATGCTTCATTACGTTTTACTCTTTCATATACACTTTTTTTGCATTAAAATAAATAAAATTATCTAGATTGGATGAAAGTAGAAATTGCATAAGATTAAAATTACTTTCATAAAATGAAATTGGCTGGTATACAGGAGATTTAAATAAATAGATAGTAATTAAATTTCATGAATATTTTGAAATAACATTGCTGTCAATCTATGCAAGGCTTTAAAAGATAAATGTGCAACACTAACACACTTTTTGAATTATATTCAAGAGACGCAATTAATAAATGAACAAGTTGAATTTATAGTGGGCCTGTAGAATTTAATGTCATTTAGTAGATTTTCTCAGTATTCTCAGTAGTATAGTAGAACTTCTATATCTACATATATATTTTAGTAGAGCGGGGAATCTAAATCAGATTTATTATAGTTTCACGTCTTTTCACGGTGAAATTTTTTACCTGTCTTTTAATTTGTGATTCACTATAATATATTCCGATGTCTCTGCAGGAACTTTTCGCACCACCGAAATTTACAATGAATGACCACTCAGTGTCCACATCACTTGTCAAAAGAATAAATCCGCACAAGATAAACTTTACATAATGTTAATGGTGGAATCAAAACTCAAATTTGTTTCTAAAACGTTTTTTGTATTTCACTTGGTGTATGTGTGTGTGTGTGTATCAGGTGTCATCAAATTTTCGGTCATTAATTTAACCAACTTTCCATCTATCTAGAGCTTTGTAACTTTGGGAATCGTTCTTACTCGCCTAGCAATGCAATATTTAGACATTTGCAACAAGTTTTAACTAACATTTTATTATTTTTTTTAATAATGTAGTTTAGCCCAAACCACTTGGCTCGGTTTCAGAAATTGCAAAAATTGGCGATTATTTTTGGCTGAGCGTTAAGTCCGTGAAGCAAACCAGAGTAGCCACAGTTATTAAAATACCGCCAAATAATTCCTGTCGCCAATGATGGTTGGGCTGAACTGCATTTCAACCACTTAATTTTTCGTATGAATTTATTTTGCTTCTTAAAATTATGATTCTGTCATATATATAGTTATATTAATTTATATTCTGTCATATGTATATACATATTTACCGAAATATGAATTAATTAATTTTAGTTAGTTTTAACGTTTTTATGTATGTCACTTGGTGTGTGTCTTTATGTGTATATTTCAGTGCCTGGGTATTTTTCTTTTAGTTTGAAAAATATTCCAATATCTTCAAACGTAGAATGACTTTAAAAAATAGAAAATTTAGATACATAAACAGTAAGTTAACTGTGAACTTACTATACTAAAATGCATTTGGTACTAAGTTGGGGGAACGAAATATATGACTACTAGAACTGGATTGATTTTAAAAATAAAATGAGTGGGGTGTTGATGAATACTGATGCATATCCTTGCTGGAAAATAATGCCTCCGTGGCCTTAAATTTTTTCATTTGTTACTCCTTTTTCACAACTCTTTTTGTGCCTGAAATCTGCATGCATCTTTTGTGTAACGTCATTGTGTACTATGTTTCAAGGGGTCACTGTTGAGAATTGATGGTGCATCACATTGAAATGAGGTTAAAGGAGCAATGCGTTATCGCATCCATACCTGCGATTTTTATCTTCTCCAAAATGATGAAAGGATATCTTAACCCTTTCAGGTGTTGTGGTATATTTTTATACCACATATTTAGCGTGTTAAAAATATTAGTAAAGTACGCTTTTTCCCCACACATTTATCATCACATGGTAACTTATAGTTTTATTTACTGAAATTAGATGGCAGAACCATGCAGAATAATTATTAAAATTATTGCTTTGATTCTAAATATAGCTCCTAACAAGTGTCTGTTTCATGCTGCACATAAATCTTTTTGAAATGATTTGAAAATTTTAAATTCACGAACTACGCAATCTTCATGTTCAAAATGTTATGTAAACACTAATAATTACTCAAAACAAAGTATATAAAGTATTTGTTTCATACTCTAAATTAAGCAGTATCATAATTATACCACCGCCCCTCTAGAGCACACAGGGAGGTTAGTTAGCAACAGATGGCCGCACTGAAAATTTAGTTCCAGATTGATATGTGACGTTTCGCTTTGTTTCAGTGAAAAATAGAAGTCATAAATATGGTTTCGAGTTCCAGTGTGGCAAAAATCAGAATTATTCTCCTAAGAAAAGAAATTTAAGACTGGAATAGAAATTTATCAACGCGGTGCATGCTCACCAAAAAAAAAGTTCCTTGATAAAAGAGGATATCTGAAAACCAAAACTATTGCAAAATAAATAAATAAAATAAAATAAAACAGAAAACAGCCTTTCAAGTCATCTAAGACAGAACTGACTGGAGACAGCAGATTGGGGACTTGTCTTCTTTGATAGACATGAGTCTTGTTAACGATCAGGGATATAAAGTGTTAGCATGAAATAAAAATAGCTACCAGCAAAAAAGGGGCGCGAATACAAATTCAATGCCTCTAGAGGTAGACTTTATCATAGGATGTAAGTAAACTGATAGATAAATCATTGACAATTGGTATTACAAAAGGTATTATGCGTCCTCGACAGAGTTCTCGGCTTTTGGATGCCAACATCCTGTAAGTAATTCAGAGTAAGGATGAGTGACCTTTTTTTTGTTTGTTTGTTTGACACATCTGCTCGTTACATGTGGGAGGCTATGTTCTGAATAGGTTGAATTACCATGGACGGGTAGTTTTTGAACTTTTACAGAGACCATACAACGAAAAGAATTTTAGGTTTATCTAGAGTTCATTCAATGCATGTTTTCGTTTAATTCTCGTGACTGTTTCGGATTTCGTATAATAAAGTGCATAATTATTTCAGAAAAATTCAAATTTTATTTTAAGTAGTTTTATAATCTAGTTCTATATAATTTATATATATATATATATATATATATGCTAAAATATGTCCTAAAAATAATGTTTATTCAGGGACTTTCGATTGAAAAAGAGCTTACTTTGTTTGAAGAACTCCCTTCTGTTGAATCGGAGTTATCTTCAGAAACAAGTGGCGAAGAAAATTTCACTTCAGTCTGTACAGTAAGAAATATGCCTTAATTTTAATATATTTTTTTTTTTTGTATTTTAACTAAAATTATCTTATTAAGTTTATAATATAGTTTTAGCATTAAACTATGAAAATTATATATGTATAAAAAAGATATACTTAAATTGATTAACATATTTTCACTCAAATTATCACTCTTAGAAATAATAATACAACATTATAAAGTTTTAATTTTTTCAAAAGTGTTTTGTGCTCCTAATAATTACCAAATTAACCAAAATAACATAGTTTTTTTTTATGAAAGTATTTATTATTTCTTTGAAAGAATACGAAACAGCGAGTGTACAAATAAGATGTCCTAGAGGGGTGGTGGTATATTATATATTCCGGATCTTAAAAATAGGGAAATAAATAAAAATTAATTTAACTGCTTGATATTGTGTCCTTTTAAGATTATTAATGCATATCAGACAATTTTTTGCAAAAATTTAATGCTTTTTATATACCACCCCCTCAAAGGGTTAAAGAATATTTTTTTTTCTTTCTGACGATGAAGTAAAAACTTCCATTAAAGCCTATTGTCGACAACGATCGCTGTAGTTCTTTTCCACTGGGTTCGTCCGACTAGATTCGTATTCATGAAAGTACATGCAATGAAATAGGGACTGCACACACACATCAAAAAGTGAATAGTGCGGTGTGTATGTAACTTTCAGATACAATACGATTTGTGATAATCGGTTAAAACATTTTATGTCGATGCAAATATTGTTTTTCAAACAAATTTTGTAAGACTAGAATGTGAAAAAAATGAAACCATTGAAATAATGTAGAGCTGAAAGAATGTAAATAAGGGAAAACACCACCTTTTTCAATTATAATGTGTATCGAAAGGGCTTAGAAGAATGATATAAAAAATAAGCTTCGTTAATGGTAATTTGAATAAAAATCATGTAGCATAAAAACAACATAAAGCTAACATTTACAAAATTATATATCAGGACAAATATCAAAACTTTCCTGTAAGGAAATGAGAAAATTTGCTTAATTAATTATGTAATTGAAAGTATAATTTCCTTTCAGAAACATGAAAAATATGATGTTTTATTTCTGTTCTTTCTCTTGTACCTTGAAACTTTCACCTCTTCTCAAAGGTGAAAGAACATCTTAAGCAACATAACTTTATTCCTGAGGACAGGAAGTTAATGTCATTAAAGCCTAGTGTCCACAACAGCCTTTAAAATGATATGGTTAAAATTCATATAAAAATTTGTTTTATGTTTACTTTTTTTATATTTCATACATATTTTTAATATCTCTGCATATTTTAAATATGATAAAAGTATAAAATCCAGCTTTATTTTAAAAGTAATGGATATAGATTTTGATTTGTATCATTTACGGTCAACCATGATTTTATGAAAAGGCGGCCCATTTTGAGTTCAATAATTTAACCAGTCTACATCTGAGAAACTTCATGATTAACTGCATTCACACATATCTTATCATTCATGAAACTTCATGCTTTAAATTCCAATATTCAATGAAAAAATAATATTACAAACATGTATTATTAGCATCAAGAAATCTAACGAGGTAATATTTGGAAACTGCTTGATATTTCTTTAAATTACAATATTTAACGAAAAACACTTATTAATTTGTATTAATTCTAAGTAATCAAAAGTAGTTATATTTCAGAACCTCTCTTTGCTTTATTTATCTTCAAATTACATTATTTAATGATAAACTAGCAAATACATAATAACTTTACGAAAAGAGTTATTCTCTGAAGATGAGTTTATTAATTAAGTTTTGAACATTATTTGATGCATATTCATTAACTGTAATGAGGTAAAGTCTTAAAATGAAAATAAAATAATAAGAATAAGCAAAAACTCTTACTAATATAACTCTTTCAGAAAATGTGAATATTTATTTGTACAGATATTCACATTCAAGTTAATGAGTTTGGCTCATAAAAATTTGCATTTGAAGACAGATGGCATCATTAAAGTAAATTATTGGTACAATTGTGCGCTGCCACCTTTTAAATAGAGTCGAAACAAATTTGCCATTGATTCATGGGTTAGTTATGGTTTCACAGTCATTTGCTACCAAATCAAAATTTGATTTTTACACCAAGATGTCCCTGTCGATGATTAATGGATTCACACATCGGAAACCAAGCAACAACCACTAGAATAGGTAGATTCCAATGAAATTTGCTCCAAAGATAATGAAGATGATCTCATCGGCCGGAAAAGTTACAACGATAAATTTCAAAATACGATAGGAATCATGATGACGAATGCATGTAACTCAGACTTAGACAGAAATCTAATAAGTCATGAAGCTAACTAAAAACAAAACATTTTTGATGGTATGAGCGCCATCTCTTGGAATTTCTATGAACTTGTTGAACGACCCCCGTAGTATTTGAATAATTTCAGCTTTTTTAATTAGAAATAAAATTTTTGAGTGTGATTTGATTCGCGATTTCATTATTTCGTCTTTTTAAGTATGTATTTTCAATATGCGTATGTGTGTGATTATTTTTATATTAAAAATATTCCAATGAATACATATACATAAAAAACTAAAAAGTAATTTTTTGTTTGTCACTTTTCCGACATTGAACAATAAAAAAAACTTTTATATTCGCTTCGAAAATGATGTCATTTATTTTGAATGTCATTGGAACTAATGAATAATTCTTTTGCTCCAATGGAAATTATTTAATAAAAGAAGAGATTTCAAAAGATAACGAAGTTCTCTCATGCATTTTGCTAGTATTAATTAGCATTGAGATGAATAATAATAAATAAAAAAAATAATAATGCAATTTAGTTCATTGATAAAAAATAAATAGAAATTTATTTTTCATAGGAGAAAAAGTAATTTGCAAAAAAAAAAAAAAGGCTTTCATGTTTTTATAATAATGAGAGGAAAAAATAAAGAATACTCTGCTATTATATCTTATGCTCCATTTTATTCACTATAAATGTGCTTCAACAGGGACTGAGATGGAAATATACTGAATAAATGTTTATAAATAGGTTCAAAATTGCATGAACAGGACAAAAAGATTTATTTAAATGGAAAGATTAATGTTGAATTTAGTGATGTTGTTTACAGATATATTTACAAATAACTTTTACGTGCTGCACAATTTTTTCAGATTTTTATTCCCCGATAAATTTTATGGACCATTATATGAGTTTCAAATTGCTTTTAACTGTGTGAAACAGATAAAAAGGACCCAATTGAGATGAGAGAAAAGAAAAATTTGGGAAATATTAAAATGTTCTTAAATATAAATACAGAATGATTTAGACAATAAATATGAAAACTGATCGTAAAGCAAAGGTTTTCAGTTCCTTGTTAATCGAAAAATGTAATGCATTTTCTAAGAATTTACAAATTCGCTTGCGAACATCCATGTTAGTTTTCGACATAGTAGTCTTCTTTAACAATCAATTTTTGAACCAAGGAATAATCTTTCTTAAACCTTAGGTAAAAAAAAAAGCTTTATATTTGACACATTGTTCGATGGCTTTCGAGACCTCATATGAAGTCAAAAGCTATTTCTATTTTTTAATAAACATCTACAGACTAGGGAAAAGCTGAAAATCTAAAGATGCCAGATTAGGGTTGTGAGAGAGATGGTAGGCGATGTCTACTGAATAAGTAAAAGCGTTACTTTATTGGCGTTGGTTGTGTGAGAGCGCGCATTGTCATGCAGAATGTAAAAAATTTCTTCATTCACTTTCCCCTTCCATTGTTCTGAATTTACCTCCGTAATTCACTTAATGTTCCTATGCACCTATTCGTAATATTTGCTTCCCCCGGGGCAAAAATAAAAGAGTTCAATCACTGTTTCAAAAGACAGGGACAAAAAGGTTTTGGATTGGAAGTAAAATATCAGAGAGGAAAAATTTTGTTACCTTCCCAACAGAACGATGCTCAGACTGTTCTGGCCAAAATTTGTTACTCTTCTGAATTTTTATGCAAGCATTACACTCACAACGCTATTAATTTACATATTAATACGATTCATGATAACATCCCAGGAGCGTGCTTTTAACTTCTCGAGTAAAAAACCGGTTTGCGCTTCTTTGTCACAGGTAGCGTGATTCTAGACACACATTTCAACATGGTTCTACAATAGATCAACCGACAGAAACAAATGAGCACCCTTTCTGCTCAGAAGAATTTGATTTTCAAATCATTATAGCAAAATTTGGTGAATCGGTTCCGCTTTGAGCTTCAGAGGAGTAGTACCCTTACTTTCTGAGCAATCATCCAGTAAATCGTGTTCTCTAAAATGTAAATATTTAAATCATACATTTGAATCCCTCAAACGATTCAACTAACTTTTAAAAGAATTAAGAATATAATTTTTTAACTACTTGTAGAAGAAAAACTTAATTTTTATGTATTCTGATCCATCTCATATGTCTTCCTCACGAGGGTGAGTTATATTTGATGTTTATCGTACAAATTTTGGCTAATTTGAGCCAAATAATTATTTAAATTATGAGACAATTTTAAGATCGGATTCGAGATGATAGACAGAAACACTGTGTAAGTCAGGGGAAAGATATTAAATATAGCATGAAATAAATAAAAATGAAAACAAACGTAGGGATAAAGTCCTATGATGAAGATGAAATATCAGAACATGGATTAATAAATGATGTGAGGGTTATTTTTTTTAATTCTGCAGTTATTCAAAAAAGGTATTTTTCTTTTATTTTACGTAGTGTTTTCAATAATATAGATTTTAATGATGCAAAAGCAAAGTATATATAATATTATATGTATGTCGACAAGTGGTCCAGGTGGTAGCACATAATTCATTTTTTATAACTATTTTAATTTTATTAAAATATCCTCTTGATTTGTTATTTATTGACAGTACGCAACATATTATTTTTTCATATGATAGAAAATAATCCCTTACTAAAAGTTTTGAAAACCTTCAAAGTATGTATTTTTAAATAAAATGTTTTTAATAATCCTTTTGTAAAATATATAAAGCAATGAATACAGATATTTAATATTTTTCATTTTATCAATGATGGTTTAAACATAACTCGTCTTTTCCACCTAAATGTCAACAACATTTTTAAATAAATATCATTTCTGGCTAAATTTAGTTAAAATATTTATACATCTGATTTCTTTAATATAGAGTGTACTGAAAAGAATTTTTGCCTTATTTTATTAGTAGTACTTTTCAGTCATAAAAACCCAGAGTCTTTAAAATAGCTTTTCAGATTTCTTAAGCTATAAATATTTCTTTGCAATCTTCTAGTGAAAAGAACATTTTTTTGAGGGAATTTTGAATTAATTTTAAAGGAAGTACATTTTAATTTTCTCAGAAATTCTTGCATATAAATATATATTTTTTTATCAAAATATGTATTCAATATTTATTTATCCATATATTTTGTGATTAGTTTCATTAAGAAAAATTTTCAATAAAAATATTTTTTTTAAAAAATTTTCCTTTAGGATAGATTCCACTTAGTTCTTAACATATCATTAAAAATTTCCTCGATAACATAAGCAAGTTTTGATAAAATAAAAAAAAACATAAAGATAACACTACTTCATCACTAAAAAGCTTTAGTGTTAGTGTTAAAGTTAATCAACAAATGACTCTACATTTTTTGAAATGAAGAAAATGCTATAGCAATGCACACCAAGAGATATTTGTCGAATAACCTTTCCAGGAAACGCTGTTATCTTCGTTTACATAGGTTTAAAGAATGACCGTTATTATTTTGATCAGGCTAATTTACCCTTTTTGGGAGTGGTTAACGTAAGTGAATGTTGGATGTCAAGATCTGGCTATACTGCTTCAAATATTTGTTGAAACTTAGAAAAAAAATGTATAGATAAAAATCATTGCTCTTCAATAATATGTGATATATTTTTTTTTTAAATCATGTATGGTTCATGCATGAATCATTATCTTTTCGGATATCTATTGCTATAGAGTTATATCGTTATTGAAGACTACTTTACCTTCGTCAGCAGATGTGATATCTGCTAGTTAACTTTTTTGTTTCATGTGTTTATTATATTAAATACCATGTCTATTCCACTCTATATCATATATTTTTCCCCTTAATTTTAATTACCTTGACTACATGTCACCAAGCAGACAAGGGATTAAGGGATCTGGAGTCAAGAGAATACGAATTTGCTTTCGCGTTTTGAATTTATATTCGATTCATTTTAAATAAAAATAAAATTCTGTTAATAAATAACAAAATTGTGTCTTTTGCGAAGTCCGTTTTACTCAGAATATGGTTGAAGCGTATTTATAGAGAAAAACAAGAAAGTGGTCTAGTTACAATCACTGGTCACATTACGTGCAGAATATGTATCGAAAAATCTTAAATTTGTAAGTGACAATCTAAATTGAATATCAAAATTTCTTTACAATCTTAGAGAAGAATGATTGCATTAATAGCCAAGCGTTTTCCCTTTTTTTCATCTTAATGACAGTCATCACAATTTCAATTTACAATAAGAGTGACCGTATTATTCTCAGGTACTTCTCCTTTTTTTATATTAATACCGAAACTCTACAACTGTTAACTTTCAATTCAACTACAAAAAGTTTTTTGCTGATAGCTTACTCCGATTCTTATATTTTGACTATTATTTGAATTATAATAAATACGGATCCAAAATAACAAAAATATTCCAATTAACTGATTTTTAACCATCTAAATTATTTTTACAGTCCTTTAAATTAATTTGTTATAAACAAACTGATTAATAAGAAAATATGTGTGTGTTACTTTCTGTCCTTATAGAAGTAAAATGGATTTAAAACTTTTTTTTCCGGCTTTAATCATTGGAGAAAAAATGTTTTATCGTAAAATAGATATTAATCCATAAATAAATAACCGCATAAGATCAACAAAGCAATAACAAATACAAAATGTCAAATTAAATGAAAACTGTAACATTTTTGAACAAAATGACGATAAAGTACTGATATACCTTTAAAGATATCTGTAGCACAAAACATATAAAAAAGGGAATTTTTCAAAAAAAAAAAAAAAATTATTGTATCAAGTTTCTCTCAATGTCAGATAATCCTTTAAAAACACTTTCAGTACTGAAATACAAATAAAGCTTTAAAATAAAATTTCTAGTTTCTTCAAATATTATACTATTTTACTATTTTGTTAAAAATCATGTTACTATAAGATATTAAAATATTGTATGTTATTTTCTATTAAAATCTGACCCCTTCAACACGCGGTAGTTGGAGTCTATGATTACTAATTTCCGGAATAAGTTATCTGCGAATCATAGTATTAATATAAATTGAGAGATGATGTAAGTTCTAACAGCGATATGAGAATGTTCTGCGAAGTGGACATTTGGATTAAATTACAGAGTATTTGATTGATTGGAGAAAATAAATTTATGGTTACATATGCGACTTCTACAATAAATAATCCAATTGCCTGTTACAATTCTTTTAGAAAACTCTTTAAAATACTTAAAGAATATTAAGTGTATTGTTTTGTCGATCATTCTTTAATGGTAATTGTTTTTGACTTGAGTTTTGTTTCTATCTAATCTTTTGCATGACAGATCATATTTTAAATGCCCAAAAGTCAGATCTGCCAAACTAAAAGTGCTTATACAAAAAAACTTCTTATATCCCTTAAGATTTGACTAGTATGAAATGGTGAACATACAGCTAATCTAGGTAAGTGTGAAATTTTAAGAACCATCTCTTACTAAAAACATCGTAGCTAAAACATTTCACTTTCAGATAAGGTGATTTTTAAATATAAAATAAAAAGGAAGGTATTAAGGTCTGCTCTTAACAGGAAATTCAGACGTGATTTGGAAGGAAGATTAATCTGAATTTTATGAGAAGAAAAATAAGAATTGTTAAATTACAATGTCTAGGATTTATCACCAGCGGCTTCTTGAGAAGGCAGTCAAAGTAAGCACGTGTGTAAGGCAGACTCACGTGTTACTGAGCCGCGTGTAAACTGGTACAGATAAATTGAAACTAAAATCGGGAAAAAAAATGAAATTAAAATTGCTAATTATTTCAATTAAACTTATGCACATTCAATATATCAGAATGAGCTCAATCAAACTGATGCATATACTCTATGCTCTAATCTACAATAACTTTCAGAGAAAAATTTGCGACTATTTGATGCTGATCATATACTATATTGGAAATTCGACTTAGAAATTTTCTGTAAAATGTTTCGTATCCGCTAGAGAAAGGGTAGGGAAACTGTTTTATGGAGAGGGCCGAATTATAAAATGTATAGGATCTTAGGGCCAGATATAGCAAACTGGTATGCATATATATTTACAAGGGCATATCTACTTATAAAGAAAAGAACAAATTTACGCTCAATTTGTTAATATTTTATGTAATATTTTTACATAATATTTATGTAGGTATGCAGTAACTTACCAAGGAAACCCAAAACAAAATATTTCCGTTTATTACTAAATGCATTATGTGATTGGTTGTGTGTGTATGAATTTTGTTCTTTTCCAATGATATAAAATATTTATCTGAAGTTTTAAGTGAGTACTTTCTGTCAGTTAAGGTATTTGGATATGGTAATCATGCTTAACTGTGATCTGCATTGTGAGGATACATAAAGTTTTTACATGCTACCTTTTCTGTAATGTCCTTTGACATCGGAGGGCACTTCTAAATACAGAATAAATTTCCGAGTATATGACATTAATTGATCTTTTAAATTATATTCAGAAAAGTATTCATAGAACTGTACATTTATTTCACTTACTTCATAACATTTTTAAAACGTAATAAATTTAGAGATCAATCATTTCCATAACCTAAAGTCTGACTAACTTCCTCGAATGTATTATCAAAAGCATTTTGAAACGATGAAATGTCTTTTGAACTTGTATCAAGATCCTAAAAAATCTGTTGTAAATTTAATTTTTCTGGTAAAACAATATTATCCCGCAGGCTGGATTAAAAAGGATGGCGAGCTCAGCTTAGCCCCTGGATTCTAATTTGCCGATCTCTACACTAGAGGAAAATTAATGCTTCATTTGTTCACAGAATAAATCACTCTATTTCTGTTTTCAAATTAAAAGTTTTAGATAAAGTTTCAGAAGAATTGACACAGTCGAACAAAATTCTGATATTAATTTGTCTGATGTTTTCTCTGTTTTATATGCTTTTCAAAATTATTCTACCAAGTAGCCGAAAGTAAGAAATATGATGTGATCTCGAATTATTACTAGGAAATAACATAGAATCTAGATTAACGTTATTCCGATTTATGAATTGATCTTTATGCACATACGTTGCAAATTATAGATTGTTTAGTTTCGGGAAACTATAGGAGAAATAACGTAAGGTATCGTAAGGTTTTAATTATTACGTCTGGGCATCGTAAAGTTATAATTATTGTTGAAAATTATCTAGAGGGGTAGGAACTTTATTTTCAGTTATTATTCTTTTTTACATAATTACTAATTATAGTTATGCATTTCTCCCAGCGCTTATCAACCTTTTGAAATCTATCACTGTAGAACTCAGTAGATTGAGCTAATCTCGTAAGGTTTAAGAAATATATTTATTGTTGAATTGTATGAAAAAAATGTATTATGAGTAAAAAACAAATTTAGAATGATTCAAATAGTGTGTTAAAGTACTCAAATCTGAATATATACTGCTGTTTGTAGAAAATGCAACACCATGAAAGAATCATCAGAATCAAATGAAATTTAATGCAGAAACGACTTGTACTGATACAAATAAATGATGAAATTTTCAAAACAAAAGAAACAAATTAAGCGTCCGAAATCAGTTTTTGGTGCAGCCACCATGCGCTGCAATAAGTGCTGCTATACGACGTGGCATGGAGTCAAACAGATGTTGAATATCTGCTTGAGGAAGAGAATTCCATATCGCTTGTATGCGCAACCAAAGTTCGTCTTTGGAAACTGCAGGACGCGGATCACGAGCGAGACGCCGACCAACCATATCCCACACGTGCTCAATAGGCGACATATCCGGTGAATAAGCAGGCCAAGGAAGAAGTTGCATGCGTTGTGCTGAACAGAAGTCTCGAACAGTCCGCGCAACATGTGGGCGTGCATTATCCTGCTGAAAGATAGCTCCAGGGATGCCTTGAAGGAAAGGAACGACTTCGGGCTGTAGCACTTCACGGACGTACCTGTTGCTATTGAGATTACCCTCAATTCGTATCAAATTGGATCGTCCATGATACGAAATCGCACCCCAGACCATAACTCCGGGTGTTCGACCACTATGTCGTTCAATAATACACTCAGGAAGGCAGCGTTGACCGGCATAACGTCTAACACGAACACGGCCATCATGGGTCCACAAATTGAAGCGTGATTCATCTGAAAAGACAACTTGGTGCCAATCAGCTCGCCTGTCTCTGTGCTCAAGAGCCCACTGCCGACGCAGCCGTCGATGATTCGCCGTGAGGGGAATCCTGTATAAAGGCACCCTTGCACGCAATCCACGGCGCAGCAGACGACGACGAATTGACGAAGCCGACAATTGTACACCTGTAGCAGTAGACCAACGTGCTGCCAGCTGCCTGGAGGAAGCTGTGCGATCATTCACCGCCATGCGGAGCAGGTGTCGATCATCGCGCTCTGACGTCACCTTCTGTCGTCCAGTGCCTGTTTTTCGAGTTGTTCGGTGCTCGTCGGTCCACTGCTTCCAAATTCGCATCACTGTGGAACTGTTCCGCTGCATACGAGCTGCTATTGCGCGATAGGAAAATCCTCCTTCTCGAAGGCCGATTATCCTCCCTCGTTCAAACTCCGTAAGTTGCTTGAATTTCTTATTCTTCCGTCGTGGAGGCATACTCAGGTCTCACTAAACGTTTGCCACTAACAAATAATCATAGACTTTTTTCAACGTCCCGCTACAGCACTTTATTTATACGCTTTCAGCATCAATTCAGAGGGCGCTGCGCGCGCCGCGCACGCGCGATGGCTCTGAAACTTTATTAATTTGCATAATATCCTATAATTGACATTTGCTGCGAATTTCATTTGATTCTGATGATTCCTTCATGGTGTTGCATTTTCTACAAACAGCAGTTTATATAGAATAAATCCAATTGTGAAATTGATGTTTGATACTTTTTTCTTCTTAGGAAGTGTAGAGATCTTATGATCTCTACACTTACTACAGATCTTCTATCTTACTACAGATCTCATACAACATAAAGGAAAATATTCTTAAGTATGCAAACGGATATTTCTTCTCTTAATGGGCTCTCAAAAAAAATCTTACTGCTTTTTTTGGTTTTTTGAAATAGAATGTTTTTTTCTCTAGAAAAATCAATACATGTGGCGGCTATCTTTAACATCGACAATAGAAGTTAAAACACCTCAATAACTAAGAAAGTTTAGGAAATGAATTATGTTATCTACTGAGTATCGTTCGTTTATATGATTGTGGTTGTATTTAATATTTACAATTTCATAAAATTTAAAGTGTTATTGCAATGTAATATGCCCCAAAAGCTTGTAAATTCTTTAATTTTGTAATAATGTAACGTTGGGCTAATTGCGATTTTCTCTTTCCTAATCTCGGGGATTTTATGATCAGTTGAATTGCATGAAATTAAAATTGTTTTCCAACCAAAATGAAACGTCATCAGGAAAATTAGATAGAGATATATGCGAAGTTAAGTGAGAGATTATGGTATATAAATAAAATAGTTTGAAAAGGAAATGAGGGATATAGAGGATAATGACTTGCTTACAGAGATTTACAACTTGAATTGAAGCTCTTTAATTAGTTTTGTGGATTGAAACAAAATCTAATTCAATTATTGAGATAAGAAACAGCTGTCTGTAGAAAGTGATTGAATCAAACGAATGAATTGGTAAGCAAATAGTTTATACGTTGATCCTATTTTAGAATTGATATTAATTGAGATTCGAAAGTTAGCGACGTTAGCTATACATCAGTGATGAGTAATAAAGTGTTTTGGTATGTTCTGACGTGTCTTCCATTGGATTTCAGTAATTATTGTATACAATACTCAATTAAGTTATTTCGCAAGAGCAGAGTTATGAAGGGTAGTTGTTACAATAGAAGCTCTATAAAGTTGAGATGCTATTTTGGAAATTCTCTATATATTGAATAACAACCACAGTATTAACGAAAGACTCTTATACTAATCAAAATTTTAAGAAAAAAGTTACAATGTACTAACACCTAACTTTAATTCGAATTGATTTTGCTTTAGGGACATATTGTTGTAGAAACTGATTGTCAATCAGGCCATTCCTTGCATTTAATAGAGTATTGCCAATATTTGGTCCTCAACAGCCTTTAAATTTGTTATAGTAAAAAAAATTCAGCCAAATATCATCCTTAAATCTGAATCTCTTATTATCTTTTAATTTCATTCGTTTCTCTAAATATTTCTGTAAATAACATCTTTTTTTGCGCATATTACTATTAGTTATCTAAATACGCAGTTTCCTACGTTATTTAAAGAAGTAAAAAATTGCAATTCATATTTACTCACCAGAAACTTTTTCTTGTCTTTATGTACTCTTAGTCCTCAAGGCCTTTATTGTAAAAGTATTCAAATAACTGTATTCACTGACAATGTTTAAACAAGAACAGCTCGAAATTCTTTCTAAAAAAATCATAACTGTTATTACAGATTAACATTCAAAAGAAATATCTGACGAGGTTTGGGCATTATGGATGAATAGTTTTCCCGCCTTCGGGTGTTTCACACATTTTATGAAAGTCTTAAAATAATTTTTTGAAGAAAAAATTTAAAACTAGACATACATAAATTATTTCCCTATTGTAATAAATTGTTGAGATGAATTTGGTCCCTTTTCTCTGCTCCAATGTAAAAAAGATCTAAAAAACAAGTTAAAAATTCTTGCATGTTCTATTTTTCTGAGGAAGCGTCCAGGTTTGATATCTTTCTCAAATGGCACTTTTGATAGTTCGTATATTTAAGAGCTCTATATAATTGTGCAATACAATTTTTCATTAATATACTTTTTAGAGCATGAGTTCAACGATTCGTGATGTAAATGTGTAATTCATGTGTAATGTAAAGCAAAGAAGGAAAGCTATCTTTTAGGTATTACCATTTTTTAAATTTATTCCTCGGCTAATAGGCTTGCGTTACTTCAAGTGCGAGGTTGATAAAACCTATCAATCAATCATTTCATCCCTACAACAAAAGTAAGTATATAATTGTATGTTTAAACATAATAATGTATTAAGTAATTAATTTTACAATTTTCTGACTCAAGGTTATTAAACATATAAAGTATTATTATTGTATATTAAAACTATAAAAATACAAGGTTATTTATATTCGAATTATACTGGCTGGTTCAGAATGTATCCGTGTTATAAATTAGAAATTTGAAATGGAGTAACTCTGTAGCGTTGTTCAAGGATCATTCTTCCGTTTTTTTAAGAATTCCGTTAATATGATGCTCACCGCACCCGAAAAATTCTTTGCCAATGATGTTTTGGTTTATGACCGCTTAAGGTTTGCGAGTCTATTTAACCCCAAACTTGAGATTTTCACCTCTTCTTATAGACGAAAAAACATTTTAAGGGATGGCAGTTTTGTTCTGACAATGAAGTGGAAGAATCCATTAAGGC
The DNA here is from genome assembly GCA_019974015.1 of Nephila pilipes. Classification (NCBI taxonomy): domain Eukaryota; kingdom Metazoa; phylum Arthropoda; class Arachnida; order Araneae; family Nephilidae; genus Nephila; species Nephila pilipes. The sequence continues at coordinate 101,883 of BMAW01119540.1, forward strand.
CTGATGTCGATAACAGGTAATGAAATTCTTTTCAGTCAAGTTTGCCATACATGTTAGTTACCCGTTGCTGATAATACATAGAAAATGATGGTGACTTAGTTGAAAAGTGAAGAATACTTTTCATAGAGTGCACATGTAGCATTAAGTGCAACAAGAATTGGGGAAAACCGGCAGCAAATTAAAAAAAAATTGTGATTATGAAGATATTAATTTTCAAGCACGGTCTTGTATTTATACTATATTTAATATATGCAGTCTTTGTTTTCATTAGTGATATCATTGCTTTTCCATATGTTTTCAAGAGAAATAAATAGAAAAAAAATTAAGGAACTGAAAAAGTAAAAATTTAATTATGAATATGAGTGTTTTCAATAACAAACTAGTATTCGAGGAAATGCTTTTAGGAGTATTTTAATCTACCGAAAACCTTTTAAGTGAATTGAAATGGTAAACCTTATTTCTCAGGGTTCAAATCTCTTTTGTTTCGCTATCTCATTTAGTACGAATTAATTTTCTGTACAGTTTTGCAATTACTTTATAGCAATACATTTATTTTTGTTATGCTAGTATATTCTGTCGTGATGTCAAATATTTTTTTGTACCACACAAACTTTGAAAGGAATATGGTAGTAATTATTTTCAAATAATAGCGAAATTCTCGAAGTAAAAGAATGCCAGCTAACATTACTGTTTAAGTTTTTTTAAAAAATATTTACCTTCTCCGTAAGAGATTTATCAGAAAAATGTTATCATTTTAGTTTCCTGAGGCTTAGTTAGTGGTACACGTATTAACAAATTCTAGCTGATTTTAAAAATCAAGTTTAAGTTCCACCGTTAATGTGAGATTATGTGGTAAGAAATTGGAGAAAATTGTTAGTGACTAAGCGTATTATAATCGAACCTCTTTAGATTTTGAGCTTCGTTTGTTATTTTAATATTTCTTACCGTTTTTCCTTGCCTTATTCGGGGCTTTATTTTTAACTCTACCGCTTACTACTTTCTTACTGTTATTTGTCGTTTTTATCTGTTTCATTCAGGAACATGTTTTTAATATTTTAGCAATGTCTTTCAAGCGGAAAAGACCTGACAAATTGTTGACAGAATACAAGATCTTGTGAATCCATATAATCGTTGACCGGCAGAATTATTGGAAAAGAGTTAAAATGAATCACACTACTTTAAATCAAATTTTGATAAATGAATTGAGGAGGAAAATAAATGTATGCTATAATTGTTCCAAAAACATTTCGCAGAAACTAAAAACATTAAGAAGTAAAAAGATCAATGTGGTTCCTCAGCTTCCTTTTTCCTCTAATTTGAGTTCCTGTAACTTTTTTTCTATTTCCCAGACTGAAATTCCACCACAATGAACATTATTATAGAATACTTTGGAAAGGAGTGGAAAACATAGAAATTGACATAACCGACCACACACACAGTTGAAGATAATTTTAGTATCAAACTTTCAATACTGTTATGTAGAGTGAAAAATAATCTCAAAAGTTGTATAGATTCCCATGACATTTAGACCATCTGATGATTGGATTGGTTTTATTCAACACTAGAGGGAACTTTAGGGTTAATTGCGATGAATATAATATCGAACTTCTGTCAAGTGGTGAGAAAGACACCTGAGCTGGAACCTACCAATTTAACTTCCAAACCATGTCAATGGGCATGGGGCATGACAGATAAGACTACATGGGATTGGAGAGGAGATCATGTGAGATTGTAATTTCAGTCAAAATTAATTTCATTACTTTGTTTGCATACCTCTTGTATACTACACTGCTGGCCACACAAAATGCAACACCCAGAAGGACCAGAGATATCACAGCGAAATTTATTTGGCAGATAACATGTTTTATAAAGATCAAACGATTAAAATTAAAGCCTCTTTTGAAGTGTGGATGATGACAAAATCAGTAGTTAGTGTAGTCGCCATTGTTGGATATAACCGCTGCCACACGCCTCGGCATAGAATCAAAGAGGCTTTGGATGTATCCTTGGGGTACAGCAGTCCATGCGGCTTCCATATATTGCCAAAGTTGATCTGGTGTAGCAGCGGGGGTGTATCCCAGATCAGTCGCTGTGCAAGCATGGACCACACATTTTTGATTGGCGATTGATCGGGAGAACAAGCAGGCCAAGGAAGCAATTCAATCTGATGGGTAAAGAAGAACTCTTGAAAATTGCGTGCCGCGTGCGGTTACGAATTATCCTGTTGGAATATGGCTGATGGCAAGCGCTGAAGGTATGAGAGGACTATGGCTCCAACACCTCAGAGATGTAGCTCTGGCTGTTCAGTGTACCGGTAATGCGTACTAGAGGGATGCGGGAGTGAAATCCAAAACCACCCCAAACCATGATACCGGGTGTAGGACCAGTGTGGCGATGCATAACGCAACAGATCAAAAGGCTCTCACCACGGTGTCTCCAAACTCGAATCCAACACCAAACACCTGAGCAACACCGGTGCAAACACCTGTGGTTTTGAGTCAACGAAAATAGACTTCTTGAGGACATTCCACTCTGCTGCAAACGTCGTCGAATGGTGCGCATCTGCCTGTCATCACGGGCAGTTGACCAACGAGATGGGTGCGGTTTGCCCTGCCATTCCGTCGTTCCCTCCTGCATCCAGCGATCACAGATCAGCATCACAATTGCTTGGTTCCATCCAACACGTTGACCGATTTCTCTGAAGGATAATCTGCAATCCCTATAGGCTGTTATTCTTCCTCGGTCGAATTCAGAAACTTGGTCAAAAGACGCTCGATGTCTTCCACGAGGCATAGGTAAACAGCTCACGCAAAAAAAAAACGCACGAAAAAACAATCGCCGTATTACAAATCGCCAATCTGTTTTCCCTTTATATAGCGATTGCGAGTGGCCCTACGGTCGCCCGTGATGAACGTCTGCGCTATAATGCTAATGATTTGCATAGCTCATTGTCGCAAATACATGATGTAAATTTCACATGGTTTGCATGCTTCCTTGAGGGTGTTGCATTTTGTGTGGTCAGCAGTGTACATACAGTTAAGACATATGTATTTTGAATCGTTATATTGAGTGATGTTGCAGCTCCTTAACTAACCATATAGAGGTCTCTATCTAAATCTCGAAATAAACCACCATAGTTCCTTTTGTGCGTTACGTAAAAACTAATGTTCAGTTCAATAAATTAGAGAATGATCTTTTTTTATTATTATTAATTTATGAACAATCAGGAAAGACTCTCATAGTATTTATGAAACACTTTATATCATAGCAATTAAAGTTGAAACAGTGCTTATGAAGTATCTAAAACATATTTGATTTTTAAAAACTTTTATAAAAGAATAATATTTATCTCGTATATATTCTATTAAAATAATGCAAGTAGTGACTTAAAATAACCGATCTGATAGTTTTAGAGACAAACAATGCATCTGTCAAGATGAAACACAGCACATGACCGAGTTCCGTAACATTCATTTCGTTTCTTCCCCGCAGTCGACTGTGAACTCATTAATTTGGGCGTAGCCTTCATTCATTGCATTTGCACCCCTTTGGAGAATTTTAAGTACTTTAAAAGGGCAACGCATCAATGTGTAATTTATTCTGATACAAAGAAATTTCACCGCTAGAACTCATTCTTTTCTAAAAGAAATATTAAGTGATGAATGTTTATTACATACTAAGATTATTAAGTAGTTTAATTGGTTTAAAGAAGTGCATGAAGCATTGAAGATGATCCACGTCCAGGACGATCTTCCACTTTACCGTTGAAAAACACTGGAAAAATTAAGTGTCTTGATTCTAAAAGACTGTCGGTTCAGTATTTGAGCAGTTCCTGAAACCACGGGAATCGACAAAGAATCTGTTCAAGATATTTTGCTGGAATTGTGGAAAACAATTCTTATATTTCTCATCAGTACAAGACTTCGACACAATACTGATTTGCCTGTTAAGACATTTATGGACAAGCACAAGATCTTTATGTTGGAACAACCATTCTATTTACTCGACCTTAAGCCATGTGACATTTTTTCAATTCCTGATGGTGAAATCAGATCTGAAAGGAACAAGGTTTGAAAAAGTTCGAACTGTGAAAGAAAAAAGCGACGGAGACCATGAACGTGCTTTCAGAAAATGATTTCCAACATTATTTTGTAATATTCTCATGGAAGAAAGTAGGGTTCATAGAGGGAAGAAGATATTAAAGGGAATGACGTTAATATTGCGAAGAATGAAAGATAAAGGGGTTTTTTTTATAATTAATATAGTTTTATTAAGACACACCATGTATACGGTGATACTATAACTCTATAAAGATGCATGCATATTTTTTACTTACATCGGATTTATATGTATGAGTATTTGCAGCTGTGCAAGTAGATCTTACCTGTTTACTTCGCAGAGTATCATTGCTTGAAATTTTAAATGGGTTTCTACGAATGGTTTCAATATTACAAGATATAATAAGGTCGCAAGTAGTTAGTGATAGATTTACAGTTATAGAGACAGCTAGACCATGTAGTATGTAGAAATTACTTATCATTAGCGAACTTGTTGCGAAAACGGCTATGTGTATGCTTAACATTTATAGTTTTATCGTCGGTTGTACCTTCCTCTGGTTATTAGCTTCGCTTTTCATTAATAATTTTAATTCAAAAGAGCCAGTCATTCGAGGTGCCCAAAATTTGACCAAGGGAATAAAATCTTCACCGTCTATAGTAATTGGTAACTCAAAACTGACCTCTCTCTTGAACATCTTTTTTTGTCGGAAGCTATCTAGGAAGAACTTATCCAAGTGTCTGCTTCTTGTCTTTGACTTTCTGAATATCTTTAGGCTCATGGATGTGATCCATTCCGTTGGTTAGATTGGATAGGATAAGAAAAATAACAAAATATTAAAAAGAGCCATAAATAGTCTAACAAAGAGAAAAACACCACAATGATTCAAAATGATTATTATTCACTTTCTGGAGTATTAAAGTTCAATAGTTAATATAGTTTTCTCTGTAATTAAACTCCTTAAACACTTGTGAACTAACGCTTAGAATACAATTTTAATTCATCCCTTACCAAATTATCCGTATCCTGAAATCGAAATATCAAATCATATAACTTTTTTTCTATATAACCTAAGATTCTTCTGATCGCTATTTAGAGTATAAAAGTCTGGTTCTAACATCTCAATTTCATTCACTGTCACTCTCTATAATTCAGCCACCAACTATCTAATTACTTTCTTCCTTATTTATATGTGTAATTTGTCCAACTCATTATCTATACATCATATAATTTCATTCTAATCTACATATATTACACTTCGTTTTATTTTTGCAAGGTTTCATTTTAAATAACTCGAATTGAAATGTTTCCGAGGTAAGTTGAATTGAAAATCGCGATAGTCCACAGTTACATGTAATCACATGAAGAACATGGCAAAGGTTATATATTTCCGTAACTGGGTTCCACACTATTTGTGCGAAGCAGTAAACATTTGATAATTGCTATTTGTTTTACTTAAGGAACACTATTTCTGAGTAGAATTGTAACTTGCAACGAAAAATAGAATACGTATGACAAAATAAAGTGATCGGGATATTGGATTAACCGTGAATAATCCAATCTTTCCTGCAAATATACGAGAAGTACAAGATATATTGTTCATTATTCACTGCTAAACAATAACTACAGAGTCAATTTGCCGCGAAATCGAGATAATGCATAGAAGCCTTGCCTCAGTGACCCGCGCATTAAACAACTGATATGAACCCATCCTTCATTGTGATAGTGCACGATCCCATATAGTTCAAATAACTCCGACAATAGCGTAATGAATTAGGTTATGAGATCCTGTTGCATCCTATATTCACCTGATCCTTAACCAATAGATTATCTCCATTTCGCAGTTTGGAACACTTCATTCGAAAGAGTATCTTTCGTAGTAGACATGAAGTCAAAACATCCTTAATGGACTTTGTGTCCTCTAAAGACTGCGAATGTTTTTGAAAGATGAATCAATTTGATGAGAATACGTTTGAAAAAGAATATTCAAGCTAATGTTGCACATTTTGATTAATAATATGTTTATCTGATTTTTAAAACCAATTATTTGTTTAATAATATAAAATTCCATATTAATATATGAAGAGACATTGTCTGATGATTCCTTAATATTAATTTTGAATGGTCATAACATGCATTTTAGAGGTAAAAAAGGGAAAAATAATTCGAACACGAGGTATTCCAACACACACAAAGACAATTTTCTCTCTCTCTGGTAGGATTACATTTCTTACAAATGGGGGAACACGATTCACTTTCCGAAGTCTTCTTTCATCTGAATGAATAAAACATCAAACATTTATTTCTTTAACGACAAAAGAAGAAAAAAAAATCTTTCTCTCAGAATACTTTTTCTGTCTTTTGTTCTCTTTTCTTTCACATGCTGCTCATAGAAAGAAACTTCTTTCTTTGGAACATATATTACTTCGGTTTCTACCTATTATTTGCAAATGAAATAAGAGCGTTATTAAATTCCAAAGATCTCAATGAGATTATAATCTAGCAGCAAATTTATCTAATTTTACCAAGAATGAATAGAATTCTAGCATCTAATTATTACAAATTAAATCTTGACTCAGAAGATAATGAACATGATTTTTTTTTTTTCAATTTTGTTGGTTCTGTTTAGGATAATTGACATTAAATTAAATATTACTTAATTCTAATTTGACTTAAAGGAAAGACGTGTTCACTCTATATTTAGTTATATTTATTAAATTAAGTAAGATATTGTTAAAGAGAGTGATTTGTTTCGTGACAAATTTTGTAACTAATTTAATTTCCAAAGCTTTATAATGAGTTTAAGTGTATAGTGCATAATTATTTCTTTTCCTTTCAACTTCATTTCAGCATAACTTTCAGATGATTAATTGTCTTACTCCAAAATAATATAGTAAATTTCTAATGAAATTTATTACAGAATAAATATGTTATATCAAATTTTTATCTCGCTAAAATGGTGTATAAAGTTTAGTGCATGTACAATATAAAAAAAAAAAATTAAAGACAGTTAAAGTAAATGTTGTAAGTTAATATATTTCATGTAAAAACAATAGAAGTTATCGCATAATGATGAATATTTGTACGTTAATAATTACCTAGACAGCATAATGTATATTATTTATGTACGTAATGAATTTCGTGCACTTATTGACGCCATTTATTACACAAAGTTGAAACTAGATGAATACCTGAATCACAATTGAGAGTACTGAAAAATATTTTTGAATGTATGTTGTTAAAGAAGATATTAGATTATTATCAACAGTGGTAAAAACAATTGAAATAGTTATTTTTAAATGTGATACATTTCTCATAAAAAATTTGTTAAAAACTAAAAACAAGATATTTTCATAAATTTGTCTCAGAAATCATTGGAAAAATGCGAATTTAACATAAAATTGGACATTTTAAAATACGAAGATTGTTCAAAAAGTAATCGAGTTGAAATTCAATAATAGGTTAACAAAAAATGAAAAAATGTAATAATTCAATGCAATATTTCGGAATGACATTTTTTCCTTTTTCGCAGAAGTCCGTGAATGTGACACCATTCGCCTCTCCAAATATTACACGTATAAATTTTCAACCAATGAGAATGTTTTCGCCTTCTTTAGAAACGATATAATGGAAGCAACCCATTATTTTGATTACAGAATGGATTCAGTGAAAAATGAGAAATCATGGTCTTTTAGACTGGAGCACATTGCGTAAAATGTTGACGACAACTTGATGCCATGGCAATAACATTTTAATTTTGCAGCAAATATAACATCTGAGATCAAAATTTTCAAAAAATAAATATAAAGAAATAATATACGGAAATGAAATGTAACATTTATAAATTCAAAATCTGGCTTAAGACTTATTTATGCTAGTTAAACAATGTTTTCCTATACTAAACTTTCCATTCAGAAAAATATCACAATCCGAAATGGCAAAACATAAAATCAAAGAGAGAAAAAAAATTAAGTTCAATGCATATATATATATAGACAATGAAATATATTTAATATAAACTACGAAAAAGGAGAAAGGACATTCTACATAATAAAGCAACAGATAAAAAGAATAACAAATAATTACACGAAACGCAATACAAAGCAAGATAATTAATTAAAAACTCACAACAAATGGAAACGAAAATTATATCGAAGGGGAATGGAAATACCTTATTTCAGAGCGAAAGAGTACTATTGCAAGACAAATGGTAAAAATAAATTTAAAACGAAAAAAAAAAATAAAGTATAAAATTGGTTAAATGCTTAACAATTACAATCTAAAATTTAAAAACAGAAAAAGTGCAGAATTTTACAATTATTGTCTTTTTTTAAATTACTCTTAGTAAAACTCCAAGGATAATACGCTTGCAAGGAATATTTCTTAAAGTCATCAAAGTTAATGTAATTATCTTCTATTTTAGACAAAAGTTAAGATTACGCAAAATTCGATAATAAATTATGTTCCTAAAATACTTAGGCTTATTGGATTTGCATGATAACACATTATGATTCTTAAAATAAAAAATATCTCTGTCTACGTACATATTAAAATATCATATATATATGTAGAAGATAAAAACGTATTATATATCTGGAAACTATTATAATCAATTAAATAATATTCTAAAGAATATAAGTAAATATTGCCTAAGTAAGTACTTGAAGTCCCACGTTGTAGTATACCTTTATTCTATTTATATATTTTATTTTTGAAAATATATGATCTTGTTTTTTCACTAAATTAATTAAAATTTTCATGTATATATATTAAATAAGATGTCTTCATTTACAATAGGAAAATTGGATGGATTTAGTAATTCAGTAATACCTTGCCTGTGTCCTTGTATGCAATAAATGCTTGTTGTGTTAAAGCTACGTTTGTCCTGCATATAATTAGTTTGCTTCCTTTGTTCTCAAGTGCTAAGAGCATAAGAAGGTTACATATATGATGATGATTTTGAAACAGCGAGGCCTTGTTGCATTTGACCTTGAGACTTAAACACCATTTCCAAAGATGAATGAGCACCTTAAAGGGCATCAATTACTTTCGGACGGTGAGGGGAATGCTTCCATTAACGCATGGCGTCAAGAACAATCCAAATATTTTCTGCATTCGGCTTGCTGATATAATTACGTGTTAACTCAAGTGCGTAGAAACATATTGGAAAACGTAAACAGAGTATTTCACAAAGGATGCATGTAGCTTTCAAGCATAACAAGAATTGTAAAAATAAGGCAACAATTAAAGATTGTTATGTCCATTAAGGTATTACTTTTCATTAAAATCTCATATTTTTTCAAAAATTTCGTGTACATGAACCCCGTTTAACCCGATTGCATCGTTCTTGAGAAATACCGTGTCAATTGTATCTATTTTATTCGAAATACAAAGAATGTACCATAAAAAAAGTTAGGTTTCAGGGACAAATATCATCCCATTATATATTTTTATTGTGAAAATTGTACTTTTTCAAATAATTTGCCTCAAACTTATTTAATATAAATATGTAATAAAACAATATTTTCTTAATAAGTTTTGCTCTAATAAGATAAAATGTTTTCTAAAAGATATTTTTTTTTATTTCAATCAAATGTAGTTCAGGACTACAAATTAATTCATTCACAAAAATAAAAAAAAAAAATTGAAAAAAAAAAAAAAAAAGCATGATTACCCATTTCTGAAAAGGTTGAATAATGGACCCTCGAATACCGAAACAGTTTTCAAATGTACTTAATTTTTCATGAAGACAAAATGGATTTCAAATTCTAATGAGTTTCAGAAATCTGTAGGAAAATGCGATACGACGACGTCCACGCTTTAATGGAAAATTTTTAATGAGATATATCGTGCACTTAAAAGCCTTTATTTCGCTCCAAGTTAAACGGGCATTTCTCTTATATTGAATTTTCCTCTTGAAATCTTTAAGCGTTGTTGCCCGGGGTTATATAGAATTCTCAAACCCTGTTAGAGTAGAACCGTTTTCTTAAATGCAAAGTTGCCTAAGGATTTTTCATGAACAGTGTTATTGATATGCCATGTTTTGAGACATTTACCTAAATTATAATACTCAGAAATACAAAATATCCTAAAACTTCTCGTACTGATTATTCGTGTGAATCTATTATATAAAGCAATATCTTTTAAAACTATTATATTTATACTAATGCTGAAAAGTATTTCTAACTCAGAAACAAATTTTGAATTTACATCTAATACAAATGCTAATTCAAAAGGATATTTTATACATTACAAAATGTATAAAATATCCGCCTTTTTTACTCGTTTGCACATGTTTTGAGAAATATACTTAAAGATGCTGGGAGTGACTTCATGTATTCTTTGAATAATGGAATTTTTCAGATATTTTTAATGAATTCTCAATCTTTTGTTTGGAGATTATTATTATAAATTTCCTTTCTAAATATCCCCACGGAAAAAAAATAACGAAAGCTCTTATCTAGGGAACGAAATGACCAAATAGTTTCTCAAATGAGTCAAATGCCAAAAATATCTTGAAGCATGTTCATGATTTCATAACTCGTATAGCATATTGCACAGTTCTATTTGAACTAGGAATCTGATTCTCCTGATTTGAATACTTCTTGACATTTAACTGAGGGAAAATGTAATGAATAAATTTTATGAAAATAATTTCCAAACATTAGACAATCTGAAAATTAACACAGCACTCAAAGTATGCAAAAGACACCTTAAGCATTTTAAAATGCCTTTCTCAAATAATCCGTGAATGAGTTCAGCTTTTTTTCTAAAAAAGGGGAGGATATTTGGAATAATTGTCGTAAAAGAGTAGTTTCAAAATATTTTTACATTGCATTAGAAATACTTTTCACGACTCGCAAAAAAAAATAATTGCTTTCAAGTTTGTTATTTTTGCATAATAAAATCGTTAGTACAGAAACTTTTAAGACATCGGATACTTGATACACATCTTAATATATTGACTTATTGAAATATTTTTTATTACTAAATGGCATTGTTATAATAAAATATCGATGGAAACAAAAATAAGCAAGGACAGTCCATTTCATTTAATGAGTTACATGGCCTAATCAATATAATTTTACTTTACAGACAAAAATATTTTTATTTCGATAAAAATCTCCTTTTTATTAATAATTTATCATTCCCTTAATACGTAGCAAAATATTTGTTTTGCACAAGGAAAATAGTTTGAAATAACAGGTGAAATCACGTTTTAATGAGACTAGACTATAGAACCAACTTAATTGATTTTGTCATTTATCGGTTCTATTTGTTCATGACATTTCCATGGTTACCAAATCATAACTATTTTAAACAAATACCTAAAATTTTGGCATTTTTTTTGTTCGGTGCTGTAATCCCCCTGAAAGTTCAATATAACAGTAATTATCGATTCCATAAAAGGGGGAAATATTTCAAAGTTTTCAAACATTCCACAATAATATTGCTCTCTAATATGATGCATCTGAAATCTACTTTTTCAACAAAACTTTGCCCTCAGACGAGAAAAAGACCAGAACTATTTTCCATTAAAAACATATCATTTATCAAATAAAATTCTTTTTCCTCTTTTTTTTATTTGTTTACTTTCGGCAATAAAATATAATCTAGATAAAATTCTATAATTTGAGGTATTTGTTTAAAATTCTTATTATTATTCTATAATTAATTCTTAAAAAATACCTTATTTGACGATAAAAGTCGTTAATATGGCATTTGTGTCACCATCGTGGGATGCCTCCTTTTAAATGGCTCCGAAACAAATTTGACACTGACTCATATGTTAGTTTTTATTTGGAAGTCATTTCGAAATTTGATTGTTGTCGCGTGTAGTTCTTATGTCTATTTTGTGTAGAGTTGTCCCACCATCAATGAGACCAAAATTTATCATTATTCACCGAAAACCAAGCAACAATAAAACATGGGTGATTCTGGTGAAACATCTCCAAAGACAGTGAAGATGCCTCATCGTTTCAAAAAAAGATATGGTGACGATTGCTTGGGAATGAGAAGGGCGTCGTACTCATTGATATCTTAGAAAAAGGGAAAATGATGAACGGACAATGCAACAGTAAGTTGCCCTATTCCAATTTCTCATTCTGAATATCCTATTTCTAATAGAGTCGCCCTCGTATATGTGTGTATGAGAAAGATAATTTTTATAATAATAAAACTTGAATTAAGTATGTAAAAGAAATTTAAGCTTATTTTTGGGAACTATGAGAATTCATTTATAATCTGGAAAAATTTTGGGAACTGTGACATTTCATTTCTAATCTGAAACAAATTTCTTTGGAGGACTTCAGATAACTTGTTTCAATGATATGTCGAAATGTTGTGCTTTATCTAAATAAGGAGATCTCACACAATATTATGAGGTTATCTAATTACTTTCGGCACTTCAGTGTATAGAGATGCTCAAACGTATTACTAAATTGCCATAAAAATTTATGCTTTATTTATTATTTTTGTACTCTTTTTTGTCTTTTAGATATGAGTCTACATGATAAATTAAATAAAGTAATAAGAAAAATAGCAAGAAAATATAAAGTGAAAATGAGCAAAACAAGATAACCGCATTCTATTAAATCATCATTAATCGAGGAAGTGCTAAACTAGATATCAATGCAATTAAATTTGTAGAACTGCTTCCGGAATAAATAATGTTACCGTTAAATATATTTTGAAACTTGGGAAACAGTTTTTAATAGATTAATAGAATATCTGAAGATGCAATTTTTTACTAACAGAAGCCATTGTGGGTAATAAAACGTTTTGGAAGTATTCGGATCAAAATTTAAAATAGAATAACGCTACATTATTATTTATTTTCACTTTTAAACAAATTGTATTCCTCGATTGGAACCGAATAGCGTAATTATTGGGCAGATTGCGAAGACTCTCTGTTATTGTGCATAAGTACTGTAACACTAATTAGAATAACATTATAACATCTTACTTTGTTGTTTTTGAAGGGCATGTACCAGGAACACTTCAAGTCATACAGATTGAAATTCCCTCATTTTCATACTTTTATTTTACTAATGATGAATATTTCGTCTTATATGATTAAAATACTTTGTTGTAAATTGTAAAAAAAAAGACTTTTTAGATATCAAATACAGTATCATTTCTTGGTTGTTTCATAAACTGGAATTGAATTATATTTTAACTGAATAACTTCCGAAAAAGATTATGAAGATAAATTTTCTGTATTTCATTTGTACTTTTGATTTAAGGAAAATAAGGGTGAACAATGAGGTTGTAACGTTATTTGTCATTTTTCCCACTAACTTTGGGTAGTTTAGAATAATTCGAATTACATAAAATTACAATTTATTTTCAACCAGAATGAAACGGCAGATGAAGATCAGAAGTGCAGTGAATTGAATTAGACATAACGATATAAAAATTAAAAAGAATTGAAAAAAAAAAAATCAGGAACAGCTACAATATGATAAATGTTTGCATTCAATTAGAAGTAAAAATGGAAGTAGAATTAAATACAAAATTATTGTCGTCACTATTATCAAGTTAGAACTTTATGAAAAGATACTTTTTCAAAACTTCACACAGAATTCTTATTCTCCTATCCAGCAGCCATTTCGATATCATAGAGGTAATGTTAATCCTGTAGAATTTCCCCTTTCCTATTCAAACCTAGATTATTGTATTTATTTGAATGTAATAAGCACATCCAGAAGAACAAAGAACAAGGAAGGTTTCCGAGGAATTTAATGCGATTGTTAAAATACATTTTTATGTCTATTTTGATGTTTCGTTTATGGATTTTCCAGTCTTTTAAAACATTTTAAACCAGTTTCAAAAATTGAAGAGGGAATGTAATTCCACAAAAACTTTAATTAGTTCGTACTCTTTATTGCTTTCAATTGAATCAGACGATCTAGATTTCAGAAGGAAAGTAGACTGTTGGTAGATAACTCTATGAGGAAAATAATACTAGAATGTACTGAAACAGAAGAACGAAGACAACTCCAAAATCAAAATTGGTCGCTGTCAATGGATGATTTAGATGCCTATTTAGATCTTTTGTGCACACTAGAGGAGCATATTGTGTCAATGGAGTCTCTGTCTTACTTTATGGAATAATACACAGAGACTTGCATTTTTTGTGATACTATGCCGCGGTATAAGTTCAAGGAAATATTGAGATTTTTGAAATTTGATGAAATATCTATAAGATCTCAAAGATGAAACGAAGCAAAATGATAAATGTGCTCTAATATACTCTGTTTGGGATCGATTGGATGAAAACTCTATTTCTTGCTACCAATCTAAAGAAAATATAACAGTTGATGAGCAATTCTTTCCGTCTAAAACTAGATACCCATTCTTACAATACATGACCAATAAGCCTGATAAATTCGGTATTACATTTTGGATTGCAGCAGATGTAGAATCAAAATGCTTGCTAAACGTCATAACATATTTTGGAAAAGATGATACCAGACCGGGCAACTTATCACTTTCAAACTATGTCGTTTTACGTCTGATGGAACCATTCTTGGGTAAAGGCACGAACGTCACTACCGATAACTATTTTACTTCCCTTACTCTTACTGAGAAATTGCAGACAAAAAATACTACCATTATCGGCACAATGAAGCAATCAAGGCAGGGAATTCCAGATGCCATAAAATAATCAAGGCATCCATTGTATTCTGAATTATGTTATAAGCTCGATGATTTCACATTCACTGTGTATCAATGTAAGAAGAACAATGTTTTGGTTCTAAGCACTTGACACCAAACTGTTAGCATAATAGATAATTAAAAAAAAGAACCCTAAACTGCCGCATTTTATAATTCTACAAAGTATGGTGCAGATATTTTGACCAAATTGTGCTTAACTATTTGGTAAAAGTAAGAAGTCGAAGACGACCAATGGATGTTTTTTCCAATATTTTAGATTTAACTTCTATAAACGAATGGATTGTGTACAATGAAGCAACAGGAAGTATAATGTCTAGAAGAAATGTTTTGCTTCAACTTTTGGAAAAACTTCGACAAAATCATGAAATAATGAAATCTACCCCAAGCACTTTTTCTCAAATTTCTCGTCAGATATCGAACTCGAAAATTCTTAACTAATGCCAAATTGGGCTATGTAATAAAATCAGGATTACTTATACATACTGCAAATGCAATCGATATGTGTGTGTTAAACGTAGTGTAGCTATAAATATATGATTTGCGTTAAATGCAACTGATAATTATGATATTTCACTTATTTAACCATTTAGTAGAGGTAAAAGAAACCTTTGTGTCCTTTATATTATTTGATCAACTTTACCAAATATAACATCGTACATTTCAAAGTGGTTTTTATTTACTGCCATGCTTGATTTTTGAAAATATTTTAATTTAGTAAGATATTGTTTCATTTGTTAGTAATTTCTTCTTTAAAGTAATGTGTTTTTATTGACTACAATATATATAAATATTAAAAAACAAATTCAATAAGTTGTAAAAAAAGGTATTTATTGATTTGAAATATTTATATTTTTGATAATTTTTTTTATAAATGCGTTTTATTTTATTTATTTATTTTTTTGATTTTATTTCTACCGTCAGTTTGATGGTCCTCCATCTTTCTAGTAAAAGAAAAATCAACGTCTTTCTAGTGTTAAAAAAAAAGACGATTATTTTTTTAAAAAAATTGTGATTTGGTCTTAATGTTCCTTTAGTACAATAATCAATAAATTTATGTAGTATCATCGAAAACAATTACAGTAATTTTTCTAGCAAAAAATCAATTATACCCAACTCTTTTTCTTACAACGTAGATGTGTTCCTTAGAAAACCGTGCAAAAAATACATGCGACATATGGTAAATTTGGGGATATGTCCCACAACCTTAAGAAATCGTACAAGATGAAAATACTCTAAATATTTTCCCCAAAAACCGTGTAAAAAGTATTAATGAAATCTATATTACATATTTATAAAACAAAAATAATTCATTCTTATTACAAGAAATATTTAAATTAGTGTATAGTGAAAATTCAGTCTATAGGTACATACAGCATATAAAAACTCAAATAGTAATTAGGAATAAAAATACTAAGAAAGCCACTAATCGCTAATTGATAACAAGCGTGCACATTTATTACGAATTGGATCAACAATACTATCATCAGTAGATGTGTCAAATATGTGTCTAGCAAAATTGTCGGCTTTAATTCAAATGAAGGACTTCGAGTTATTAACGGCTTTTGTTGGTTTTTTTTGTTGTTACAAAGTTTGTTATTAGTGCTTGTTTGTTTGATTTCTCAAGTTGCTTGCATAATTTGTGATATTCTGCTTCACAAGACTTAAGAATTTAGACTTAGAATCACAAGACTTGAAATTTTAAAGGACGCTCTATGACAGGATCATGAGTAAGAAAACGTTGTTCAACTTTTGTAGCAAATTTCAAGCCAACGCAATTTAAATCAGCTGTTAATAGTTGAACTTCACCTTCGTCTTCATCATTATCGACTTCTTTATTATTTTAATAGAACTAAAGATAGTTATTTATAATGAAACAAATAAATTTTTCGCGTATTTTTTTCTTTTCCTGCCAATTTTCGCGAATTTCATTAGTTATAGTCACCCATTTTCCCAGTGTAAGCCGAATTTCTAGGAGAATCGCTGAAGAATGAAATGCTGTGTTAAGTTGAAGTACAATGAAATAAAGAAAAAAGTGATTATAAAATTCCGGTATCCCCCATAACTACAGAATACAAAAAAAAAAACAAGCCATGAAGTAGACCAAGTCACTTACAGATACGTAGGCATAAACTCACCGTCTTCTGATAACACTGTCAAAATAAGAATTAAAAAACAATTATGTGACTCGTGCTAGAACGAAAAGTTTGTGTAAATAAGGATATTAATGAACCGTGTTATATCAAAATCGTGTAAAAAAAGACCACGTAAAATAAGAGTTGGGTGTATATATAATTTTTCACACTATGCAAATTTTATAAATGCGGTGGCAAAGAAAGCATCAGAAACTGAAAAAAATTAATTAAAAGTCAAAACGTTCATCTTATTTTAATTTTTAAAGATTAAAGTATGCAAATAAAACAATTTCCACTACTTTCATCAATATAAATTATCGAAATTTGTGTGTAAAATAATAATTAGCCTCATTATTCCTCTATGCGAAATGTATAAATTTGAATACAAATTGGAAAACAGTATTATGTATTGCATATGTACAAGAGTATTGTATGGTGCAATATTATAATTTTAGTACAAAGAAAGGTGAAAATAATTACACGCATCAACTACCGAAAACTCTTAACTGTTATTCCGATTTCATCTTAATCAAAACAGAAAATTTTTGGAATTAAATTTGTATTATGTAAGCGGTAATAAGTTTATATTTTATTCTGTTATAAAAAACACCGCAGTCATTGTTGATAACAACTTTGAGAGAAAATAACGGCAAAAGTAATTATTTTTTTAATGTTGCTTTGCTAATTTATTCTTTAAAAAATGTGTATATTTCTCTTAATAGATTCTGAATATCATTACCGAACTCATAATTTTTTTGAGTAAATGACTATGTGTAATTTTAATTAATCCGTCAAACTGAACGACACTATATTTTATTATTTTCTATTAGTTAATACATCTTTAATTAAAAATATAAATAAATTTGGCCTAGATGCATTATACACTTGGATGCTAGGTTAGAGTCTTTCTAAGTCAAATTAAAATATATTTGCGGTATTTATTCATAATGATACCGCATTACCATATTAATTTAGTAATAGATATGCGCGATGGCAGGAAAAGACTCATTGCCAAAAAAAAATGCACCTCCCTGGGCTTATACTAAATAATCTCCTTTAACTTTTAAGATTACTTCTGTATCAAAATAAATAAAGTTATTGATAAAGAAACTGCATATTTTATTCTTATCTAAATATTTTTCTTTTATAATAACACCAACATCATGCCATATTTTGGTTTTTTCGTTTCTTTCTAATTTTAAGATTTAAGGCTCCCGTCTACCCGCCATTGTGTAAATTGCGACACATCCTATATAAGTGGATGTACAGCTAATAAAAATTTTCATTAATTACTACGTCCCCCATCCAGCTTATTTTCCATATTGTTCTCCTTATATTAAAGAAAACAAATATTGGAATTAAAAAGCAGGCAACACTATACACACTACCTGAAGCAAGACTACAATTTCCAGATACTAAAATTAAGAACTATTCCACAGTATTAAGAAATCTTTCACAAGTTGATAATATGCAAGAACTGTTGGATCAAAAATTTGAAAAAAAAAAAAAAATGTTAAATTCCTTTCAAACTGTATTGGAAAAATAAACAATATTTTTATTGGAGGTTTTCCAAACATCAATAGAAACAATGTCCACACATTTAAGCAATTTTTTGGAATTTGTCGCTAGTACTACGTCCCCCACCAGAAAAAAGGAAACATATAAACTGATAAATAATGTTGGTAATCAAATTCCCTCTATGTTCTTTAGTAAAGCTACATCTATTAACATAGAAAAATTATAAGAATGGGCGAAATAACCAAGTTTGTTTACATTTAATTCACATTTTTCTTAATTTGTATAATAGATAAAAAAAAAAAACTGCATTCTCTTCTGCCTTTATTATATATCCTAGAGAGAATGATATAAATTACAAGATATTAAAATTTCTTTCTTTTCCTCTTTCATTCATTAACTTTTTACAATGGAACTAACTCCCTTATATATGTATATGTATACATATGTGTGTGTATTTAATTTAAAAATTTTCTTAATAATAATTTAATTTTCTATTCTATCCTATCCCCCCCCAATTAAAAAGTAAAGAGTTCATTTTTATTTCCTGATCCCCTTCAAAATTATCCTTTTATTTATTAGATCACGCGCTCATAAAATTCGTTTAATCCTTTTTTCCCACGACCGTAAATTTATCAAAATAATCCTTTCAGGCTCCTTATCTAATATGATATTTCCCCTAATCTTGTACCACGTGTTCCAAGACGTTTCTTATGAATTTCCCTATTATAGAATGGGATACTCTGAAAATTGGAGCTCTTCTTATCGTCTCGCCATTGTAACATGCATTGCGGTTAAGCCACTAAAAAGTTTCTTGTTTCTTCGGCCCGGCCCACCGACCTTGCTCAGCGTACCTAAAATGAACAGTTAAAGAAAGTTGAACTGGATTGTGACTCGCATTCTTCATTGGTTAAATTTTGTTTTCAACTACAACTTGATTTAATATCCTCTAGTAAATTCATTATATATATATATATATATTAGGAACTCCATTTTCGGGGACTTAAAAAAGAAATATATTTGGTTTAATATCCTTCCCTTCTCAGAAGCAGATTTTTGTCTGTTTCAGGAAACTTTCTTAAAAGAGGAGGACAAGCTCAGCTTTTCAAACAAAATTATTTTCGTATTAGACTGATCCGGAAGAAGATTGTTAAGATAATCTAATATCTCTGCCAGACATGTTTCTATATAAATAGTGCAAACCTAAGTTCTAGAAATATTTATAGTGAAATTAGAAATATAATTTTCTATGTTATTAATATAGAGTCTGCATGGGGATTAAACTTATCATTAATAAAATCTTTTTCGAAACATTAACGGATCTAGGCTCCATTTTTTAGAGACTTTAACTTCCATCATCCGATGTGGGGATCCGGTCATTCTTCTAAACATAGTAATGACTTTGGATTCAATGGATTCAAATTTAATGGATTCGAGATTTTTGTATCCTCAATACTACTGTTCCCACGCATAGAAGTACAACAGGTGCGGTTTCTCTAATAGACCTCACAATATGTTTATCAAGCTATTCAGGCCACACTAATAGATATTTTCGATTGCTCATTTGAAAACGATATCGCTCCATCGTTACAGAGTTCTTATTACACAAGCAGGAACAGTAATTTGTAATACGAGTAGATTAGAAAGAAGTAAGGAAACATGTACACTCTACTTTGAATAACCAAAAAGATGACAATGCAAAATCACTTAAACTGTTTTCTAAGGTAATTAAAAATAATACTCGAGAAATTCGATTATCAAACAGGTCATTTCCACTAGGGTGGAATAACACTTGTAATGATTTCTTCAAACTGAAAAAGTTTTTCCGAAAAACAGCCTTTTGCGATATTTCCCATCAACTGTGGAATATATAAGCAATATTCAAGCAAATTCATATTTCACTTAAAAAAAGGAAAAGACAATATATTGCTACACAATATGTAACACCAACGCAACACAATTCTACAATATCCTGAAGAAAATTTCTGGTTATAAAAATCATGAATAAAATTTAAATAGTCTTCAAGTTAATATCAGATTTTTATCACACAATCTCAAATTCAGGCCAAGAGGTTTTCATGCAATAATACTTCTCATGAGCAGCTAACTTTTTTATTTACTCAGCAACGAAAACAATATATTTGATAAGCCGTTCTATATCTCGGAATTAAATAGGGCCGTAGAAGCATCCAAAAACACAACTCCAGAGGCTTGCCAGATTACAGCTTCTTTCCTCAAAAATTTGAATAAAAGTCAAATTATCATTATTTAAGCTTATTTTCAACAGTATTTGAGAATTCAATAGTACCTCAGTCTTGAAAACATGCATTCGTTCTTCCGATTCCGAAGCCATGCAAAGATAAAACTAAAATATCCTCATATGGATCAATAGTTTTAAGTTCTTCTTTCTCTAAAACTTTTGAAAGAATTTTAGCTGGGCACATAACTTACTTTTTGACTCTAGAAAGAAAATTAATTCAGAACGTTTTGGATTTAGTTATTCCATTTAAAGACAGTGGAATGGCTACATAACTCATACATAAGGCTATAATAGATGCTAAAAAGCAAAAGAAATTTTTTGTGGGAATTAATTTGGATATCAAGAGGGCTTATAATACATTGTATTTAAATGGCCATATTTAAAAACGTCTTCAACTAGTTATCACAGAAAAAATAGCATTTTGGAAAAACAATTTTTTATCATAGAGATCATTTCAAATTCGACGGAGAGGTTGTTTCTCAACGAGGATGATAGTTTTGAAATGGATACCTCTGGGTAGTGTACTCTCTCCCATGTTGTTTACAATCTCTCCCATGTTGTTTACATGTACGACTTCTTTGAAAACGAATGCTCAATAAATGCTGATGACCTATTTATTTTTGCTCACATCATTCTCTCAATAATATCTACAAAAAGGGGTAAGATATTATCGAAAGAATAATAAAATGGTACAAATATTGGATACTTACTTTAAGTCCTGACCAAAGTACAATAGCAGAACATTCAAATAAAGGAATTCAAATATATCTTAAAGTTATGTTGGCTGCGTATCCACTTTCATGGCAATCCTCCATTAAATATTTGGGAGTGTATTTTTCCACACGGAAGAAATATTTTTTTATAATGAATCAGATAAAAAAAATAAGACTCTAAGAAATTAAAGTCCTTAAAAGTATGGCATATAAGCACTATTGACCAAGAGCTGAAGGTTTGATTAATTTAACTACCGATAGTATTTTCAGTACTTTCTGTTACACTTGTCACACCATAAGTAAATGATCAGATGATCAGCTCAAACATTTAAAAGTAATACAAACAAAAGCTAGTAAAATTGCACTTGAACTATCACAATGGACACCAAATATCTTGCTCTTACAAAAAAATTCTCTCAGAAAAAAAATAAGACGATTTTTTTTAGCAAATAATTATTTTTATCTAAAATATCAAATACAAACTTTTGTCCTATGCTCCGCAATAGCCCTAAAACAATAAATCAGATAATCGTGGAAGGGGACAGAAACAACATTCTGAATATTTCTCATTTCATCTGGGTATTAATGAAATACAAATTATGTTATTCTCCAGATTAATGTATTTCACGGATCTTCCGCGTGAGATTTATACAAATGAATTAGAATATCAAAATGAAATTTTACCAAATCGTATAATTAAAGGACTGTTTGATGAAATAGTGAATCATAGATTCAGAGATTTTTTTCTTATTAGTTACGGAGGCATCAAAACATCAAAGTATAACATTAATAGCATGTATCACGAAAAATGAATCTTCCGCCTATATAGTAAATCATATTAATTGTACATTTATAGCAAATCACTAGCCGTATGCAAAGTTCAATGATTTAACTGAATTTAAAAAAAATATTCGACCGATGGCTATTTTGTGCTAACTACATTAAAAAATTACAGTATTAAATCTCCAAAAGTTATTCATAAATTAGCCTGTAAGATTTTCACTCAGTCACATTTTCATAGTCTGACGATTCTACTTTGGATTCCATGATATTCGAAATTTTTTTGAATGGACAGGCGGATTATCTCGCAAAATCGTTAACGCAGTCCATCGATTGGATTGACTCAGAAGACATCAATAACAATATTTTCAATGACAGAAGGAAAAGTTACATTGGACACATTCATTCAAGCAATGTTTTTTCAAAAAATCTTAGAAAATATCCCAGCCGTAGACATAATATCCAAATAAGCAAAAATCAGAAGAAAAGTAATACTAAATACTCGAATCATCAAGTAAAAGATCATAACTCCTGGGCTTTTGCACAAATTCAAAATGATGATGCACAATGTAGTACATGTAACCGTATCAATGATTTAAAACATATTCTTTTGACTAGTAGTAAATACTCGTTCCATAGAAATCCTCTCTAGAATATACTCAAAATTGATCAACAGCACGATAATATCTACAAAAAATTTTTGGAGAGAACTATAGCTAATAAACCAGTATTCAGAACATTCTTTCAGAAGAAGAAATATTTTGATATCTATTGAATTGAAAAAGTATTCTAAAGGGAATAATAACCTTTGTTGTTCTATATTTTATAAAATAAAATAAAGTGATATCGTGAAAATTTTATCTACAATTATGTATCGCTTAGTTTTTTGTTTTTTTTTTAAACATGGAACAAATACGAGAAACATAATTGGAAATTTTAAAGATTATAAGATATATAGCAAAAATTTAATCTTTATACTTAATTTTCCCTTTTAACTTTTACTTACTAATTCGAAAAATTTATTAAAGCAGTATATGCGTTTTTCTTAAAGCTGATGCGTTAAGGTGATGTAATAAATCACCTGAGAACTACATAAAACACCAAACATTGCGAAAATATACCGAATCTCGGCGTATATTGCAACTAGTTCAGAATTGACGCGATTTTTTGAGTACCTGGTGACCTCTATTAATGAAAATTAAATTCTCTACCATAAAAAATTAAATTAAGTTAATTAATGTGCATTTTAGATGAATTAAGGGAATTTTTAAAGTTAGTGTGAATTCTTCGAAGAATAATTATCAACACAAAAAAAGAGAAGCGGGATTTAAGATTTCGCTACAAAAGTAAATAAGTAAGTCTTTTTTTTTTCAATCATGAAATTTTTAATATAATTTTTACGCATTGAGGGTCTACAGCCTGGTAACCATTAACCGTGAAAAAAAAATACACTAAAATATGTGATGGAATTAAAGGCCGTTTTCAGGGGCGTCACTTAGGTTCTGAAGACGAGGCGAAAGCTGCCTTTAATATCTAATGTTTGTAACACCTGCCATTCTTCTTAGATAAGTCTGCAACGTTGGTCACACATTGGTAGAAGTGCATAGCAATGATGGAGATTATATCAGAAAAGTTATTACTGTATTATACAGAGAATACATGTAGCTTTCAGTTAGGTTCAGATATGTGAAAATGGGGTAGGCAAAAATATATGACCACATTGAAGTTATAACTTTTATTCAAGCCCAATTAAGTTTTCCCATTCAATAACGTATAAAGCTAAATATTATATCAAGCAAACATTCTCTACATACAACACTCTCCACCTACGCTTATTTATAAACATAATAAATCATTGATATTGTATAGATGATAAGGGCTTATCAGTTATACACCTGCTACTGAAAGGATTATGTTAATTCCTATTCAATACACTCGTTTCTCTACATATACATTTCAGGCATTCCAAATTATTTGAAATGTGAAGTTGATAAGGCAGTCCCATTTCGCTAAATTCAGGGTTAAAACTACGCTAAAGCTTCGCGATTTTTTGTATTATTGATTAACTGCAATGATGATTTTCATTGTTTTTAGAGATATTTTTTAAATTTTTGACAAACATAATCAAAGGCTACAAAGTAAATTGTAGGAATAAAAACTGAATTATTGTTTCTTTGAAGCAAACAAAATCTGGATACGCATCCTGTAAATACAACGTTTAAAACACTGTTTGTACCTTTTTTGACGACAGATGGCAATATTAAGACACTTTGGTGCTATCATTGTGTGCTGTCATCTTTAAACGATGCTAAAACAATTATGACACTGATTTATAAATCGACTTTATTTAGGCACTCATTTGATGCCAAATCAAATTTTGTTTGCAGCGGCTTCGAATTTCACCGTTCTTTTTCATCAAGGTGTTACCATCCATGAAACCTGGATTCATCGTTATACACCGTTGCATTCATTAATTTCTTTGAAAAAGGAAAATCGATCTCTGTTGACAGTGAGTTACCCATTCTATTCCTGATACCTTATTTCTCATTTCTAACAAGGGTACTCTTTGAGCCGCCATCAATTTCTAATAAATTTATAATTCTGTTGATAAATCTGATGCTATACATTGACTCTAAAATGAAAAAATTCTAATAAAATACTTTGCTCTTGTAAAAATACCAAACAGCAACGGCAAGAGAGAAACTCTTGCCGTTCTAGTGTGGGTCTAGTTCTACTTTCCCCTATTCTCGAACCGTGATACAGAATTACCTTGTTATAGGGTACTACCAATATTTTTTCTATCTATGTAGCTAATTTCTTATCATTTTTATGTACTCGTTTTTCAGGTTGATTGATTTAATTTAGTACTTGAATGAACATCTCTTTACAGAGACTTAAGGGGACTTAATACCTTTGCACCTTCAAAAATTCGATTTTTCAAATTTGTTTTCAAAAGATAGTGTTGAATGTTAGGAGCATTTTAAAGCAAACCGCGTCAAAATGTGACAATTATTACGCAATGTGCAACAAAAAATGTAAATGTCTAAAATGGCTTGTTCTATATAATGCAATGTAAACAAACCTCTTTTTCTCAGTTTGTTATTTTCCCACTTTCCCACAGGATTAAAAAAAAAATGCTTTGCATGCAGAGCTTTAAGATTTTACATAAGTGTTGAACTTGTGGATCTTTATTCTGCGAACCTCAATTTTGTTAATAGGATGATTAGATTTTATTTTATAACATGATACATGAAAAAGAATTACTAAATACAAACTTGATAACTTTTTTAATTTTTCAATTTTTTTAATATAAGATAAATTTAAAATTTGAAGTTTAAAGAATAAGGGCATTATTTAACTTTAATTTGGTATAAGAATTATGATTCTACTGTACATCTTTCAAATGTTATCTTGTGGGTAACGTAAGGTAAGCTAATTTATTTTTTAAATTTTTGTACGTATATTTTAAGTTGTATAAGAAAATATATTAATTTAATAGCAAAACTTGACCCAATATTTTAAACCATACACTTTATTGTACAAACTGGCAAAGTTTCGTATTGAAATGTGCAAAATTTGCTGATTTACGAAGAATAGAAAAAAGTTTGTCAAAATGTTCTACTTTTGATTTCGAAAGGTACTAAGTCCCCTTAAACACAATTAGTGATAGACCTAATTATTTGGATCCCTTTCTTTAATTAAACATTCGTGTTGTTTCTTCATTCTCGAAACTTACACAGCACGTCTCTTGAAAATATCGATATACGGTTATATTTAACATGCAGGAAATTCTTTCTTTAGATGGAATTCGAACTTGAACTCAAGACTATAGACATGATTTTGAAAATTGACTGTTCATTAACATCTCATTTATGCAGCACGAGTAATATTGACGATGAAACTTGTTATTTTGAGCTTCGGTTAAGTGACGAAGACGACACCTGAGTTATAACCTCCTCCTCAAACTTTTCCAAAATGTGAAAGTAAGAACTTTGAGCCTTGACATATTTTACTTGCATCAGCAACAGTAGACGATGGGTCTTTAGTGACATCAGTACTCATCCAATATTCAAATAACTGGAAGGAAATAACACCGGCCATGTGATCGTGAACTTGATCACTCGGCTACCACGGATGAGACTAGACATGAACGCTCACGATCTTAAAACTGGTGACTTGAATTTCTCAGGTATGGCAAAACTGAAAACTGTAGCTGTTATGATTGTCAATCACTAAAATAATACACTTTACATCACTTAAAAAGATTATACACTTCTTACGTTTACAGAATTTCAGCTTCCGGTACCGTAGCTAAAGATTAACCCGAGAGAGAGAACGTTCGGTTAATCTGACACAGTGACATCTATGATAAGCTCTACTAACTAAACAATATATATTTTTTTCTTTTTCACCAGTCTTCTTTCAAACTAAAACATATTGAACACCATGTGAATCATATTGACATACAATCAATGAAATTTGATGCTTTTGCCCCCAGAACCAAATATAGCTATGCTGTGCGAAACAATGCACATCTTTGATCTAGGCATTAGAAGTAACTGGCAAAAGATAAAAAAAATGGTCGACAAGAAGATGGGTCAAAAATAGAGAAGGATCGCTTTAATATCTCGTGGACCCATCAGCTGTGTTTATCAAAGACTGTAAACTCCATTGGAAAAAAGATCCGTAGAATATTATAAAGTAATAATGCTCTCACCTACCTAAAGAATGTAAGCCTCTGAAGGACAACTTATATGTAATTGAGTTTATCACTGATAACTAGTAAAAATTAATAGTAATGAAGTTTTTAATTACTAGTTCATAGTAATAATTAAGCTCTCTTCAAAGTATTCCGGTATAATAATTAAAACTTTACGATATTGTAGGTTACTTCAATCTAAGACTTCCTGAAACCAAACAAATCGTCCTTAATACTCGTAGATGCAATTTAGAACATTACATACATAAGGATCAATTAATATACATAATAAATTTTATCGAGGTATCTCTGTGTCGATTATTTCTGAGTAGTTATTAATTCTTAGTTATACACATATGTACTATAAGATTTATTTTAAATTAGTGATTTATGGACATTAAACTTAGTATTAAAATAATCATGCAGTTAAAGGGGATTGCTTTAAATAACTTTTAATGCCAATAAGATCATTATAATGCATTATAACATTAAAACTCATGTCAAGACTTTAACATTTCCACTCGGGTTTAAATAGGAAAATTCCTTAAAATTATATTCGTATTACACTTTTGATATATAATTTGTCTTAAAAAGATTTCCAAACCAAGAAAAACTTTAAAAACTTTTGCTTGAACCTTAAAAATACTTTTAAGCTGCTCAGACCTTTACAGTACTGATATTTGTTTTTGCCTTTGTTAAGTTTTTAAATGCAAATATTTTTCCTTTCGAAATTGCGTGTGAAGATGAAAGTGGTCAAATTATTATTTAAACTCATTTCTTTAGTTTTGTATGTAGTGATTTATTTTATAATGGATTTCATAAACCTATAGAAAACTGAAAATATTCCGTTTGCGATTGAAAATAAAAAAAAAAAAAATGTTTTTAAACAAGAGACAGACTAAAAGTAAACAAAAGACTTTTAATGCACCATAAAGTTTCGCTACCCTGCTTAGTTTTAATGATATTCGGAAACGGAAAATTTTATAAGATTTTTTGGAACAAAAATAATTTTGTTCGGGTTGTTGTTTGAATTATCCAAACAAAACAAACAAAAAGCAACTCTTGTAAACTAACGCTGATTTGACGCAGAAACTTATTTCAGAAAAAATACTTTAACGAATGCTGCGATGTTCTTAGATATATGTATAAAAAAATGTCATTTTTAAAAAATTTCCGAAACATAATGAATTAATGTATTTGTGAATATATACGTTTGTTGTATATTTTGAGGAAATTTGAAAATCTCTTTATGTAAAATACGTAGGCGGAGCAGTTTTCAACCAGATAGTAATAAAAACGATTAAAGAAAAATCTTAAATCAAATTCTTGACATGAAAATGGCGTCATCCTGAAATGAAATGTCAGAAAATGTAATAATTATTTTTATTACATTTCTATTGAGTAATAAAGTTTTCAATTCATTCAGCAAGAAAAGAGAAATGTCTAGCTTTGTTTCGAAAAAGAATTCCAAAGTAAGGAAATGTTAACCATCGAACCATAATTAGTATAATATCTAGCAAGTTTTAAGTTACTTAACGTCGTTACGTTAAACGATACAACGGAAATGTATAATTGTCATATTTTTGGCTAGCAACGCAATATTTTCATTTATAAGAAGATAAAAAAATATCTTTTGAAGTTAGCCACATGAATCATCAAAATGGAAATATGCTTATGAGATAATGTTTCAAAGTAATTGAAATTTCTGATGACGCGGACAACAATTTCAATTTTAAGGCTTATTGAATTCTTATGGTAATGGAATTCTTTTGCTGACAGTTTGCATTAAATTCAATTACTACTTACAGTTGTTACGGAAGAAATATGAAGGTAGCTGAGACGTAAAATGTTTTCCAAATTTGAATTTTTTGATTTTGCTGTTAAAAATATAAAGCATTTCATTAATTCCAAAGATGTATTATTTGTGAGCATTTGATAAATTGAATGCCAGAAAATTGAATTAAAAGAAAGCATATCATGGATAAAAACCTATATTTATTTGCGTTTTTCTCACATGATTCTTAGAATTCTGGTAAATTTTTTCACATTTTACTCTATTCATAGCTATGATTTCCCCACATTTTGAAATCAGGCTATTTCCAGCATGATGAACATATGTTTTTTTTTTTTTTTAAATAAACATTCAAAACCTTAAGTATAGCATAATATTTGCATAACAATTATGGGAAACGTCAATCAAAAACGTTTAAATTTGCATAAAACTTATTCAATTCGATTTCATAAATGTAATTATGTTTAGTAAATAAAATGTTATGCTTATAAGTATTTCTGAGTGTTTTACATACATAAATGCAATAGGTTTTTTTGCAAGGCCTAACCTGGAAGTAAATGCACAATTTACAAATGTAGGAAACTATTGATTAATAATTGATCATATATAATTATTTATGTTCAAAAATTTAATTTTTCTTTGCATACGCAGATAAATATGCATACAGACCTTAAAATTAAAATATGATTATCATTGCTTATAATTTAATAAAGTAAGGATTATTTAAACTTTTCATAATATAATCTCGATTTTCCTTCCCGAAGTCGTCTCTCTCAGTTAACTTCAGAGTTAATGCTCAGATTATTACCTATCCACAAGAAGATTATCTTTCAAAAGTTGTATCCACTTCAGATATGTCGAGTAGTAAGATTGATATAAGTTAAATAAACAGGGCCACACGTTGAGATGGGAGGAGGAAATGGGGAGGGCTAACTCAAGAACCAACCTCGTTACTTGGCCTAGGTTTAAAATAACGAGGCTCGTCACCAATAGTTCTCGTGTGCTTCTAAGTGCTACATCAAAAATAAATTAAAAAAACTTTAAATTGTAAATCTTCCAGAAATCATTATCACATAATTAGATACTGAATGATATCTGCTACTCAAATAAGTTTTGAATGTGTTGATTGATTATTTTCAATGTCGTATTTAGATGCAATGCTTAGAGGATTGACGACAAACCTATTCATGTTGAATCTTGGTCATGACGACTTTTGAGATGGCACTCCACTCTTCTAATTTGTATATCATTCTAAAATGAGGACTTTGAACCTCGACAGATTTAAAGGGCATCGGTCCTTCTGAGAAACGGGTCTTAAATGAAATCATTAGAACACTACTTAATTTTATTTGAAATCAAAGGTGGAAGAGAATTCGCTTGTACTAATCATTTGCAGTTTTTTTTTTTTTTTTTTTTTTTTGCATCATAAATTTTATTCGGTTATCTCTGTTATTCCTTAGCAATAATTAAAGAATTTGGATATCTAATCGAATCATTTTAAAAGTACAATTTAATTAAAATTTTATTTCTCCTTACTTTATAATTTTTCATACCTTCCCTGAGGATTTTAATGTTTGGAAGCAACAACTAGTTAGGTTGATGGTTGATAACGAAGTGAATACCTAACTTTTGACCATTTGACCATGAAGCTTTAAAATTTATAAAATGCATTAAATAATGACGATGTACGATGTTATTAATATGTAATTATCATATATTTTTTTCTCAAGTTTATAATATACATTTTTTTGAAAGTGTTGTCCACTTCAAATGATTTAAAAGTTATAAAAAATACTGTCGAAAAGTATAATTATTTCATTTGAAAATAATTTTAAGATGCGTTTATTTGGAATCAATAATTTATTCTAAAAACTTAATGATATTACATTAGACATCAGCATTAAATTTTATGTGAATAATTCATTCACAGATACAGAGTGATCAATTTAAAAGAGTACCCATTTGTTTTGGTTTTTTTTTTTGTATTATACACATCTGTAATACATGTAGCAAGACTTTCAACGTAATTACTCATTGAATATGTCTATATTTAAAGTGCGGGTATCGTTTTTTCTTCACTTACTAATTGCAAAAACTCGTTTCTTAAACATAAATTCTCGTGAACACCGTTAGTAACTTTTAAACGGACTCTGCGCAAAAGATTTGAGTAAATCGTTGGCTTCTCTCAACGTTTTAAATATTTTTATTTTATTTTTTGAAAACTTATTTCGTAAGATTATGATTGACGATAATAAAAATCATCTGCATGAAAGAATTTTTTCATTTTAATGAATTCAGAAATGTAGCTGTTCATAATCTAAACTGTTATTGCTTCAATTGAGATGCGGGCCAGTTACTGCTGATTTAATCAAGACTTAGCCAATCCACATACGTCAAAAATAACAATGAAAGTTCTTTAAGAATAATACTTTAATGACCATTTAATTTCAATAGGCCTCTGGGTACTAAGGTCACCATACCTCACTCTGTTAGATTTTTTTGTACGGTTTTCTCAAAAATAGGGTTTTCCAGAGAAGTCCTGTAAACATCAATGAATTGAACAAATCATAACTGAAGAAATCTCGTCAATAATACCTACAATGTTGTGAAGAGTGTCAACAAACTTGGTTGGCCGTGTTCATGTTTGCATTCAAAATATTGGCGAACAATTTCAACATGTGCTGTAAGGAATGATAATGTAAAATATTTAAATTAAATCATTTTTTATAAAATTAAAATTATTGCAGGATTAAGTAACATTATACGCCACCATTTTTCTATTTTACCCCACAAATAAAGTTTAAATAGTCCATCAAAGTTGAAAATTGTCTCTCACACTTAAACAAGGCTCAAACAGTTACACTTCAGTGTTAGATTAGTTGCCTCATCTGTCAGATTTAAAGGTAACTAGAAAAACGAACGGGTATTCTTTTAAATTGATCACCTTGTATGAGACATGTATTTTATAACATTGAAGGAAATACTTCAGTATACAATCTTATAGATTTTTAAAAAAAATTATATAAAATCAATTTTTTCCATAAACTTATGAAAGATAGAAAGCTTGTGAAATTTAATGTGGAAATAAAAACATATTTTCATTAAATAATGCAAGTAATAACAATGTAATAAATATTTGCTAATAAGATATACGGAACTTACAATGAATGTTATGGAAATTTTGATTCAAAAGAAAAATATTTTATGTATAATAATTATACAATGTAAGATATGAGTAAATTGATTCGTTATTAAATGAGGAATGAAGTAAAAATTTAAATAACGAAATACTCGTTTTTTAAAAAAGTGAACCCCACCTTTTGATACGTCACATTAGTTCTTTTTATTTCTACTATACGTATTCTTATATGAAATTTAATGATTCGTAATATAAGTAAATGTTTGTAACAATGTGCTTGGAGCTTGCAAAAATTTTATAAAAATAATCCTACAAATCCTGGTATCTTATTTGTACTTACTAGAGGTATAAAAGTCACCAGTGATATAGGAATGAAAATGAGACGTGTCAGTCTTAATTTTCTGTCGAAGAGATTTAATAACTCGATGTAGCATAATTCAGTGATCTTCTTCTCTTTTCTAAAAGTTTCATAAATATGACCTCTTTGCATCCCAAAAAGTCTTACGGGCATTTTGACCGACAGCGCCTTTTTGGATCAGATTTACCGGTAGCATCCAACTGTTTTGAATATTGCTTTGTTACCGGTGCATAATGCTGAATACAAAATTCAATGATGGTAACAACTCGACAATGCTCTAACAAAAATTTGATTTGGAAACAAATGGCTGCAAAAATAAAGCTTGACTGTGATTCAGTGTCACATTTGTTTTGCTGCTGTTTAATACATGACAACCCGCAATAATAATTAAAAAAATTGTAACGTTATCTATCTTTAAATACAGATACTTGTTGAAATATAAATGTAATAAAACTGTTATAAATGAAATTAACGACCCAATAAGAAAAGCACAAGTAAAAAGAAAAAAATTCTCCTGGCGTCTTTTTTACTTTTGATTCTACTTCGTTTTCATTAGTTAACTCTTCAAAAACATCTCTTGGCCGTTTTCATTTGTTAGAGTTTCGGAAACAAAGAAAAACGGAAGGAGAAAGAAACAAAAATAGAAACAAAGTTGGAAAGTGTCTTTTGTTTCATGACCGTTTCGATCCATTTGATTCAAGGCTTTTACGCTCCTTTTCATTTGAGTCATTACTGAAATTGTCCTCTGAGAACTGAACCCAAAACATATAGTTATTTGAAAGGTATTTATTTTTGAAACGAGACGAAATGAACTAGTAGAATTAATAGACTAGAGGATCAATAAATAGCGCATAAAATATGTATTTGGATTCGGTTGTGAATGACCATTGAAAGAATATCCTGTATTTAATATTTATCTTGTGCTCTTCTCTAGTCAGCCAAACTTCATTTGTTGCATTTATAAAGTGCATTCTAACTGCAATAAAATAAAATGAAATACATTTGAACCTATTTCGCGAAACTTACGATGCATAATCTATTTCTGAAGTTAAATGTATGTAGTAACATATTACAACATACATTTATATAACTAGGTTTCAGTAATTTTGAATAAGCGATAAAACCTCCCATTATTTCGATTTCTTTGAACAAAACAGTTAAAAAAGGAAGTTTGTAACTTAGCATACTTATTTTGAACTCCTCAATGAAAAAAGAAACATTTCAATTTGGTTAATTTCGGTCAAAAATAAGCTTTTTAAAAAATTTAATTGGGATTACTTAAAGCGTGGCTTTCGTACCAATTAGCAGCCAGCAAAGTCAAATGGGAGAATGAAAGTTGACAGAGAAAGATAATAAAATGAGAGAGCGAAATCGTGTTTGTTAAGATACATTTTTCTACAGATAATTATTTCATAAAAATGAAATCCTTTCGGGATTTCCATTTGAGTCAATGTTTTCTCAACAAGTTATATTAAAAGTAAGAACTGGCTTCCACATATAAGACAAAAACAAATACAAATTCATCCTACAGAAAATTCTAATTTTTATTCAAATATTGTCAAAACGAATATATTTATTAAAATACATTTATTTATCCGTTTTACACCACTCATAGGAAACAGAAACGCGTCTTATTACATTATTTTAACCTTTTTATTGTAACTATGGACATTTTTTTTCGGTAAACTATTATTAAAGATATCTCAAAGAATGTCTAAGTCTTAACTGTTTTTGGTATTTTTGTAGCCCAACAGATGCAGTAAAGCCTGGTTTAGCGCTTTGAATGCGTTCCTATATAAAAAGCCAATATATGAATTAGTTTTTAATGAAATCAGTTTAAATCATAGAGAATAGCGAAAAGGAACATGCGACCTGAAATAAACAAATTATGTTTTAATTTTAAGTTGCTTAACATAACATGTGTTACACAGAAATATGAAATAAGCAGTCACACTGAAATATGAAATTCATTTTTGTTAGAAGAGTGAGAGACGCTTCCACTTTGATACTTAGGATATGATCCATTAAAAATCACTAAATAATCAGTCAAAAGTAGTCAAACAGGTAAATATTTCAGCTATTTTTATTCTTCCAAAGAACAATAAAAAATAAACATTTGTAACACAAATGTGGAATGTAGCTAAGGTGCTTCCTAAAGCAAATATTAAGTGAAAATTCTACTTATTTCTGTACTCGCAAAAGAAGAACCGAAACAGGAATAATACTTTTACGTTGGGTTAAAGATTAATATCAGTTACCTTTCAATCATTTAGTTTAATATCAGTTACCTTT
>BMAW01119540.1:136308-163267 GCA_019974015.1 Nephila pilipes
ACCTTTCAATCATTTAGTTTAATATCAGTTACCTTTCAATCATTTAACTTTCTGGCACCAATGTCATGTTCACTATAATCAAGCTAATCTTCTAATTCCTCTCTCAACATTTAAACACGTCCAATATTTCTCTATTTCATCCCCCTCTACACATCTAATACGCATAGCGATGTTGGTTCACTTAATCATAATGAAGTTAAAAGGCGCGGCTCTTAAACCAAATAATTATTTGAATAGAAAATTAGTGAATGCCTGATATAGAATTTCTAGTTTTTTTCTGAGCAAAAATATCTTAGCAAGAATTAATTTCTTGCAGCTGTTAAAAACAAATCAATCTATTAGTAGTGTCCTTTAGCTTTATTTACATTTGATTGATCGACTGATTGCTTGAATGTTTATTAATGCCACAGAAGGAAAAAGAGGGCTATTGCCGGTAGACATCATAAATGTGTATCTCTTTCAAGTAATGGGAATGACACTGAGCCGATATTCTCCTTTCAAACTTTCTATACCCTTGTAATGTAAGGATATCTAATACCCTTCTAATGTAAGGAGCCTCAACTGACTTCGGTCCAAGCATTGGCCCATGCATTCGACAGCTATTTGGCGGCATTAGACTCTGATCACTTGGCTATCTCGGACAAAAAGTCTAATTTACAAGGAAAACAGAAGTAAATGTACATGTTTGGCATATTTAATCTACATATGTACATTATTTGTATGTACTATTGTACACATGATAAATATATATATATATATAATTATAATATACACCATTCATTTTTCTTATTTGTTTAATCTTTTCGATATGGGCTCCCATAGAAAATTAACTTATAATGTAGCTAAAAAGAAATATGATGGAAGGTAGGATATTACAACGAGAAATTCAACAAAACAATATAATTTCTTTATATCAGTGACGATCTTTGTTCATTATTTAATTCTATTTACATCTCTCAGTCTCATTAAACGGTCAATAATTACTGGACTCCAACTGAATATACGAAAGTGTAAGACAAATAATTAATTAATCACTAAGGAGTAGATAAGATTGTTCTCTCTTTAATCCCACTTAAATCGTCCATCCTAGATTATGACCATATAATAAAGTCTTAATTTACAAATCCCTCATTCCTAGACAAACACTTCTCACAAACAGTGGATTCGTATCTTTGTAATCAGACAAAGAATCAATTTAACACAAAAGACTAATTATGATGCTTCAATTCGATGTGATATTAAATATCAGCCAGCTGTAATTCCTTATCTCTTTTTTTTTCTTTCAGTTTTATTTCATTTATAAATCACTATCTGTAATTCCATTTGATGTTTCTTTTTATCTTCATCTAATTTACCTAATCGCTCTTCAATTCAGTTGGTAAGAGATTGTTATTTTATGCAATTTAAATTGCCGTAAGGTTCCCAATGTTAGTGAAGAGAAAATCGTGAATAGATCACATTACATATCGCATCAGCGTTCATTGACGATGCGATAAACTAGATCTTATTGTGCATGTTTATATACTGCGAATACCTACAGAAAATAAAAGATGTACAAGTTTTATTCGTAATTAACAACACAATTGAATTTTCATCATAGGTTAACACTGATATTGTAAATAATTTTCTTAATAAATACAACTCTGAGAAGTAAATTATCTCTCATATTTTTCACGTTTCTTTATTAGTTACAAAGTTGCGGATGCCACTCTCTTCTGGTGGCTAATTATTAATACTCTTTCTGTTTAAAAAAATATTTTTGTTTTAAAGTCATGACATTTTCAGGTATGAAAAAGTAAGTATTTTTTAAAAAATTAAATTCTTACGAATCAATGAATAGTTTTTTAGCTGTTCATAATAAAAACTTAAATATTCAAATATGGTTACATTTTTTATGATTATCTTTTAAGTTCTTTTTAATTATTCTTTAAATAAACAACGTAATTAATTCTCAGTAAGCCATCTCACTGATGTTTATTCATTATTGTAATTTATATTGTTAAAAAAATAATAAATATAGAGGCAAACATTGTACATGTAATTAAAAATAAAATTCATGATTAAAATAAAAAAAGGAAAGGAAAAGAACGTTGAAAAACGTAAGAAATTGAAGAACAAATTGTACTTTTTAACTTTGTAATACATTTTAATACTATTTTAGCATAAAATAATAAATATCTTTTTTAGCTATAGTTTCAAACGTAACATAGTTTCGTCACATCATTATGAACTTCGTTTAAATAGTAAAAACACTAGTAAATAAATGACTCTACAGGAGAATAAGGTCTCTAATATCATTATTTTTAATTGTCTCTTCTATATTCCCTCAAAGCTACATGTTCCCCGGTGTTGTATTCAACATGTTTGCTTGTTCCCAAGTGTTGCTGTTATACTGAGAACTGAAGAATAAGTTTTCAACCATCGAGGTGATATTGAGGCAGCGAGGAGACTTTGCTTCACACCTAGCGACTTTCACTTTTTCCCGAAGAGAAAAGGACACCTTGATTGACATCTCTTTAGTTCTG
The DNA here is from genome assembly GCA_019974015.1 of Nephila pilipes. Lineage (NCBI taxonomy): Eukaryota > Metazoa > Arthropoda > Arachnida > Araneae > Nephilidae > Nephila > Nephila pilipes. Next base: position 138,834 of record BMAW01119540.1, read on the forward strand.
ACGACGAGGTGAACGATGCGATTGTAGACTGATGTCAACCACCACCACTAGAATTCTTCCATTTTATATTAATTTGTTATTCGTTGGCGCAAGTGTATGGTAAGGATAGGCACTATCACAAAACGTAAATAGTGCAATACTTAGATGACACATGTAGCTTTCAGGTACAAACAAAAAGGTAAAAGTCGGGTAACAAACAGAGAAATAAAAGCTATGGGGGCTTTATTTTTCAACCATGCCTCGGATCTCGTTGTCAAATTTTCAAATTTCGAAACGTATCAAATAAGTTTTGAATATTATGGGAAATCCACCAAGCATTAACAGATTTTTCTATTAAAATATTCAGCTATTAGAATTTTCAATCTTTAAACCTGGCAGTGTGGTTTAAATTGTTGTAGATATTAGTGACTTTGAAAATGATCTATTATAAAAGATAACCATTGGAAGTAGCTTCTTCACCCTAAATTCTTATTGATAACTTAAGAAAATAATGCTTTCATGTACACTTACAAAAGCAGTGGTTTATTTATTTATTTTTACCAATATATCGACTCATTTCTGAAGTACATATTTCAAATCGAGATGCAAATATTTAATTATGCGAACTTGAGTGTTATTTAATTCCCCAGATCAGCTTATATTAGAAGAAAACAAAAGCAAACATTTTTATTTATATATATATATATAACTAAAACACATAGCAGTTCCTAATTTGTATCCATACTTTTTGCTATTTAATCCAAGCAGAGGGGAACATTGTGTCATTCTAACCCAACGACATCTGTGAAGATTTCTAATTGATGGACATTAATTCTTTACTTTTCCAATTTCCTACTTTTAAGTTGTATCCTGTTGAACAACTAACATGCATTAGTTTGATTTAGAAGATTAGAAAGGTTAATACTTCTTAAAGTTTGATGGATTTTTCGAATCAAATGATCCCGCCAGTGTAAAGATTTTTTTTTATCTAAAAGATATCGAATTTAAAGCACCAAATTTTTAAAAACAATGAATATTTGTCAAATGATGATTATATTGGATCCATATTTTGATCTTGAAAACTTACATTGCAGTTTCAGAACAAAATACTTAAACGAATTTGAATTGAAGCATAAAAAAGCTTTTGTTATGATAATAAAAATGTTAATCGTAGAAAATTTAATGATTCAATAGTGTACAAATATTATCAAAAAGACACATACAATTTTTCTATTTCTCTCCTTAGGAAAAGAATTAGCAAAATCAAAATACTAACCTTCAAAAACGATGATCCAATTCTTACACCCCTTCCCCCCCAAAAAAAATGGCTACAACATTGATTGCAAAGATAATAAATCGAAGCATTATTGGAAGTAATATTTTGGCTTGAAGTGCATTAGGTACTTAAGGATGTATATTAATTAAAAAGAAAACTGTTTATAGAATTAAATCTTGATTTAAATTTTCCTAAATAACTAATTGTTAAATTCACTGAAGCCAGAAAGTTTTAAGTTCCAACCGCCAGGTTAAATTAATAGTCATTAATTTCAACCTATAACCGCTATCCTACTGAACTCTGAAATATATAAAATTTACCGAAATGACTTTTTATACTGTTCTTCTTTATATCGCAAAGAAAAATAAATAAATAAAAATAAAAGATTTATCTCATGTTATGAAGTGAATCGCAACACTGGAAGATGATCCTGTAATCCTTATACCAAAATTTCGTGCCGGGTAAAGTTCCATCAAAAGAAGTCGTGATGAAAATTCGAAGCCATAACTTTTGACTCTAGGATAAAAATACAGAAAGGATTAAAATAAAATAGAAATAAATATTTCTTATTCCACACATCCATCGTGAAACTTTTTGGAAAACTTTATTTTCGCAAAGAAATATTATTCATTTTTTTCTTGAAATATTTTCCACAATTCATATCCTCCTCATCTGGAATCCAAATAAAATGACCTCATTGGAAAAAAGGGCATGTAATAATACGTACATGTTTGAAATTACAGAATCAATGTTTCTGAAAAATGTGGAAAGGGAAACGTATGCGAAATTCTTTTGAAGTATTTGCTTGCAAAAATAAATCAAGTCTTTTATTTTAGAAATATTCGTCAAGATAGTGAATCATTTATGTATATAGTTCTAAATTTTAAAAATTGCTTGATGTGTGATTTTTCGTTCATGTATGGAAAAAATTATGCCGATAGTAAATGACAATTAATTAATAAACGAAAGGAACACAATAACGTACTATTCTAAAAATTCCTGGTAAAATTAGTTGTAGGTAGTTTTGGTATTGATTTAATACTATATTACTGCATAAAGAAATTTGTAATTTAGATTAAAAAGATAAGTAAACAATGAGAATTTAAATATTTTAAAGCTTTTGAAAAACTAAAAATTTCTCCATACATATTGATAATCGTAAAAAAAAGGCCTTCGACTAAATATTTCTTTCATAAAAATATTGAAGGGTTTTTTTCCTCAATGGATATTTTTATTTTACATACAAAAATCCAAAATCTTTTAAAATGGCTAAGTGATAAAGTATTGAATCCGAAAAATATTTTTTAAGCTTTTACTGTGGAGTTTATCACTGACAATTAAAAGAAATACGATATTCGAATGAATTAAAAAAAAATTATGTGGTTTTTTTTCAATCTTACTAATGGAAGTTACTCTCCATAAATCACCAGGTAATTTAAAAATTTTAAGAAATATGCACACGCCACCCAAGTCTTGATAATAATTTTTGAAATTAATTATTGAAATTTAATATTTAATTTTATAAAATTAGAATATTTTATTATATAAACTAAAACTATTTTTCAATATTATATTATTTATTTTTACTTTACATGATTGATTGTTTATTAGCTTTGCACTTAGAAGCAACACGAAGGTGTTTGGCTACAGACCTCGTAATTTTCAACCTGGGTCAAGTGACGATGATGACAATTGAGTCGACTTTGCTCTTTCCAAACGTCCACTCCGCACCAATAGGGGAACTTAGAACCTCGACAGATTGAACTTGCATCAGTATTGTTGCATGGCGGATCTTTAGTGGCATCAGGACTCAATCCCACAACTCGACAGAAACAAGCCTGGCCACGACCCCGAGTGGTAGTCATAGTGGGTTTTGTAGCACAAGAGACCAGGATACATTAGTCATTGAGGGTGGCGCAGGCATATATTTCAGCGTAATTATTTCTTAAGACCAACCGTATATAGGAACTGATGCACGTTAGTAAAAAATAGCATGTAAATTTTTCATAAATAAAAAAGTCTTTAGGAAATATTAATCTAAAAATAAAGTTTCGGATTTTAAACATAAAATATTAAATGCTAAAGAAAAACCAGATGCTAAAATAATATTGGAATATAAAATACAAATAAAAATCAAGAATAGAATTGTTAATGAAGTAAGACAAATATCAGAGAAATAAAAATAATTATACCAAATAGGCGTAAGATTTGTTATAAAAGCGCACAAAATACAAAAATATGAAACATAGTTATTTCAAAAACCACTAGGGAATATTAAAGAAACGAAAAGAAATATTAATTTTTTCTAGAAAACATCAGACGCATGTAAATCCAGAAAAAATATTAACGAAGTTATAGAAAAGCGAAAGGCATTCTAAATGTTAAAAAAAATATTAAAAACTGGCAACGTCATCAACATTCAGAAACATTTGAATTAAAATATCATAAGAAAACAGATTATTATAAAAAAAGATAAATAATATAAATTAATATAATAAAAAATTAAATTAAAAATTAAAACATAATTAGTAAATATATAGCAAGTTACTGCTTAAGAACAACAAGAAATGATTAAAAACTGAGCGAGATATGACAAAATTTATTGTTCTTATTACAAAAGTATTAAAATTCTCAATATTGGTTCATCATTACTTGAGTAAACTTCTTTTCACGCTTATATCATCATGCACACACTAAACTAACTACTTTAACTTTTACTTAACTTTAAATTTTACTTAAGGCTCTTATTTTTCACCTTTTCGCTCAACTACTTTTCTTTTTCACTATACTCAATATAACTTCTAATTATTACGTTAGAACTCATAAATCATATCACTTTGTTTCTTCTTTACGGTAGATTACTTGGCTAATTACTTTCCCTTAAAATTCATATGAGATCAGACACACTTTTTAATAACAACTTAATTTATTCAGCCAACACAGCTCTTTTTTTCGTTACCTTGGTAATCAGTGCAGTTTACGGTTTGCACCCAATCACCCCGCGATTCATAACTTTTTCGAGTATCAACTAGCTAACGTCTGCTCTATTCTGAGAGGCAGTCTGATCTGCTCTAAGAGGATTGTATGACATTCCACACTCACCCATTTAGAAGGAACTCCCTCTACAGGCGGGCCTTAACCCATTCGCTCCTAACGCTCGTGTTAGCTCTCCTGTGTCCAGCGTATCACGGGTGATACGCACCGTAAATGTCTGCTACGGCTCAGGGTATGAAGAGAGATACGTTCGATGAGAACATTTTATTTGATTTTCTTAATATTACTATATGGTGTTACAATACCGCGAATTCTGTATATATAGGTTATTTGGAGTATTGACTTTGGTGATATGGGCTTGGAGTTCACTTCTGGCTACCAGGGGGTGGGTAATTGTTAAAAGCACGTGTTGCGGCGCGACTCTTTAAATGTAATTACATGATTTAAAGGGTGCACAGGCTTTCGGTTTGCTTTTTTCTTTCTTGCTTGCTTCTTAGAAGTTCGAAGGATAATTTATGGCTCTTTATGGGGTTAGGGCTTTTGGTAGCACATATTCTCTGCTGTTCGTTTCAATCGGTCGGTTTTTATTTGTAGCGACAGTCATGATGAAAAAAAAGTATTTATCTGATACTGAGATTTACGAACTAATGAATGAATCTGATAGAGATGTTAGCAAAAATAATCAAAATTTGTACATAGACATTAAAGTAAAAAAAAAGGGGGGGGGACTAAGATACGCCCTTTGCTCAAAATCTTGCGTGAAGCGTCAAGATATGTGTGTAAGACATGTGACGTTGTACAATGCATTGATTTTTTTTAATAAATATACCATACAGCAAAATAAGATTTATCTTTTATATCTATATATTCCAAATAATGGTACATTATAACACCATGAGATTCATGTAACGTAACATATGTAAATATATTTTGTATTTTCTTAAAAGTATGATTATTTATGTAATTTTATGTATAAAACATTAAATTTTGGATTAAATCTTTTTTCTTTTGTATATATTAAGTTTAATGCATTTTAAATAATATATGTAAATACCGAAATGTTTTAATAAACAGCCGATTTTAGTGGAATTTTTTTCACGAATTAGGCTTAATATCTAAAATCGTCTGGGCACAGTGTAACACTCCGCGGTAAGAAGCCGCGTCCCAGAGAAGCACTTCTTTTTTTCTCCCTCCGGTAGCGAAAGGGTTCAGCACGGGAGATAACAACTGTCAAAAGCTGTTGCATGGAATCTCAGATTTTCTTATAATACCTTGATTCAAATCATCTTCAACTTTGGCATGTATAACTTACAATTTTTGTAGAAGCGGTGGAATTTCAATAGAACAAACCTGAACACCCCGTAAGAGTTTTATAGAGAACATGTCTGACAATTCTTCTGGCTAAGACGGAGTGTCTATAACTTCGAGGCAAGCTCTTCAGATGGCAGAGTTACGAAAACGAGAGTTGACTTGTTGAAATTGAAAACTGAGATAGGTACTCACAAAAGGAATTGCTACAATCAAAGGACCTCACAAACGTACCTTTGGAAGTCAAAGTGACTTTGATGAAGACCAACAGTGAACAGCTATATACCAAATAGCTCCCTGTTCCAATGCACCCTTCCGAATTCACCCTGTGACGAATGACAACAAATCGTCTATCGTGGAGATGATCTCGTTGCTTCCACAGACGGGTGCGATTATCATCCGCACAAAGACAAAAGAGCGACTCATCACTAAAGATGACCCGCTGATATTCCACATGGCTCCATGCTGCTCTTTCATAGCACCATTGCATTATCTGATGACATTATCTGATGCATTATCTGATGCCTCTAGAGGCCTCTAGATCTGATTCCTTAGTAGTGCAAGCAATCTAGTTGCAGGCAGTCGTCTACTAATGGTACTGGCTCATACAGGATAATGTAGATAGAACATTACGTTTCACATAACGTCTGGAATTGAAGCAATTTGCGTGCTTCGCGTTTGGAGAACAATTCTTATATCTTCCATACTTGTAGTCCGTATATCTCTCCCCGTAGCTACTTCTTACTTGTACAGAATTTTGCCATCAGAGTGAAACTGTAACATTTGCATGATCGATATGACTTAATACAACTGATTGGCTATCCCTCTTCATGCAGACCTACGATACACTTTATTATGAATCATTGAAATCCGTAAATTACAGTCGGTTTTCCTGACAGGTATTCTAAGCTTCAAATGATAAATTAAATAAATAGAAGAATGAAAATTACGTACTATGGAAGAATCTTTTAAAGGGTCCTTAAGAACCCGATAAACTACGTGTTTGCTGGTATTATTCGCGTCGACACAGTTGATACTTCAATCATTTGCATATCTAACGCAGACAAAAAAAACTTCTTAATCTGAATTTACGTACTTTGCTTCGTTGTGGGGGCAACTATTTTTGTATGAGTGTGTATGTAGTGTGTAATATTCATGAGGAAGTATTACTAAATTAAAAGTGATTAAAGATTTAAAAAGATTATTACTAAAAGTGTTTTAGAAAATGCAGCGCAGTTTATTACTAATTTAATACAGAATATGATTTTCTCTTAAATTCGACTGACTTAAATTTTCTTCGAATGTATTGAGTAATCGAATGTGTACACGTTTTTCGAAGAAACTAAAAAAAATAGGTTAAGGAACAGTTCTTTGAAAATAAACAGAACATGTTAGTACTGACAGTAAGTCTATCAGAAGAAAAATTCCTGTAACTAATTTTAGGTTACAATTTTAAATGCTAAATGGAAAAAATTACAAAATAAATCCCTATGGAAAAATATTTTTTTTCATTATTTTCTCTTAATGACAATATATAATTTCTACTTTTGAAACTAATCAATAATTTCCCCAATGGTTTGAAGGGATTTCTGGAAAACTTAAGCATTTGATGGTAAAATTAGAACGCCATTAGGGGTTTTGAATATTCTTCAGTTCCAAGAAATATTAAGTAGTAAACGATGTAGAGAAATGTATTCTTAGTAACAGCTCATCAAATCTGGAATACTTAATGTCAGTCTTAATTATAAACTAGAAAGCTTCCGAATTGTCAGTTTCTCAAAAGATTATTTTAAGCTTATTTACTAAAGTAATTTCAAACTTCTAGAGCATTGTATTAATTTTATTGGAGTTTCAGATCTCAAAATAACCCAGAAGCTGCAATAACCTTTGAAAATTAATACAGAACATTTTTACTGTGTTCTCTGTAAAATGATTCAATTGGAACAAAACACAACTTATGAAAACTGAAATTATCCAGGTAGATTATTACTATTAGTATAAAATGTTGTTACCAGTATGAAAAATACCAGTTGTGAAAAGTAGCATATCATCTACTTTCAGTGGTTGCAGGAGTTGCACTCAATCAGTACTAGTTCAAAAAATTGTATAAATAGTGAGACCAATCTGATACGTAATAATTAAAGTGATATCAGAAGTGGAGCTGGAATTGAATACTATAAGATGCCGAATCAGAAAATAATGCATCAAAATACAAGATAGTGTTCGAACTCTCGATTTAGAATTTTCAGCAATATTTCTTAACACATTACAGTTACGAAAATTATAAAATAACAAACGATTTCTTTCAACAAATATAATTAAGAACAAATATAGCATCAATCTATTACCAAACTATATTCTAAGATAGTAAGTAAGTGGAATTATTTTCCAACACCAAGCAAACGTTTATTTATTGTCTATTTTAATTGGTTTTCTTTAACTCACATTGTAACTTTGTCTGGGTCAAAACTATAGAAGTTTTTCTCACATTTTAAAGCGCTCAATTGAGCTGAAGATTTCTATGCACAAATTTTTGGATGGCAATATGATAATTTAATTATAATTAATAAAAATAATTATACTTGATTGAAACTAATTATTTAAATCATTAAATTTTACGCCAAATCTCTCGTCAAGTCACCAAATGTGTCGCCAAGTTGAAGGAGTCATTCCTTAAACTATCTTTTGTTACCTGGTGACATCTCTGTCATCCATCTTTTACTTTATAAGAGAAGCGTTGCAGGGGAAGCATAAACTCATGTTTGTAACATTGCTCCCCATCTTCAAGACAGTCGAATGTTTTTGCAAATTAATGTTATTGATAGGCGAATGTTACTTAAAATTTAAGGAAAAAAAATATATTACGCAAAGTGCGAAGTTTCAAAGTAAACCCATGTTTAAAAAACTCGTTTCTTACCCCAGTTATTTAGGGCAACTTTGCTGACAAGTCGGAACAGGATAAAATCGTGAAAATAAAGGAACCGTATATTAAACTTTGAAATTAAAACATGATTGTTTTTGCATGGATTAACTTTAACACCTGTTAATAACCAGTTGGGTCTCCTCTTGCTTGCCAAACATTCACTTCAGCTGTCCATAATTCAGTAAGAGTCACTGGTGTTGTGCAATGTGTTTTCACTCCTCTCCCAAAAGCATCCCAAAGGCGTTCAAGAGGATTTAATTCTGAGCTTTAAAGTAGCCAATTGATGACAAAGAAGTTAGAGATTACTCCAATCAGACAGAAACCAACTGGAATCTATAAGAGATGTAATTGTCTTGTAGTAAAACTCCATTTTCCTAATTATGAGAGAACAACATAAATGGATGGAGGTTAAACCCCAGGCGGCTGTGGAGGGTATCTTACTCGTAGACTTCTTAAAAAAAGAACAACTACCTAAAGACAGTTCTACATTTAGTTACTACCATCTGTTAAATTGTCATTACCCCATTTTCCATACTTAACACGAGTAATTTGTGTACCATTATTGTATAATAATGTTTCATATACTATTTGTCTAACTATTACATAAACAAATTAATGAAAGAACTCATGACAAATTTAATGAAATTTTTTTAAAAAAAGTAAAATTCTTAAAACTTTAATTGCATAGTTTTTAGTGTTATAACTATATCATAAGTAATAGCGTATGGGTGAAGCAAATTTGTGTATAAAATAAAAAGTTATTTTTATTCACCGAATTTTAATTATCACAAAAATAGAACGTTTAATTCTTATTTATTTTGAAAATACAATATATTGCTGAATATTGAATCGAATTAATAAGATGGACAAAAATAGGTGAAAGAAAATATTTAATAAAAATGGGCAATTACATTTTTCACTATTCATTAAATGTTTTAATGATTTGTATGGCAGGAAGCTTAACTGCGAAGTATAGTTTATATATATATTAAAGATAGTTATAATAATTTTGATAAGGAGAAAGAGAAAATCATGACTGTAGATTGTGACAGTATTTTTTTACACTAGCAACTTTATATTATACTATTTTTATATTAAAATTAAATATTTAACTAAGGAAATGGTGTAATATTTTCTGTACAGTCCTTTCATTATTCCTAGTTACATTAGTTTAAAATTAATTATTTTAAATATTAGGATCTTAATTTTTCCTCTTAACGTTTAATACATTTTTTTTGCTTGATTTAGATTATTTTAAGGTAACCAATATGCATTTGAAAGTACTCTTGGGAGCTAATCGTCGAAATGATGTCGAATCAACCTAAACTACGAATTCATTTTGTATTCGTTGAAAATTCTACAGGAAATAAATCTCTGTGAGCTGTTCGACTTAAAAGTGTATAAGTACCTTAAGAATATTAACGAGGGTTATGCACAAGTTTTCTGTAGAAGCTTGAAATAGCGTGAATTACATACATATAAGGCAAAAAAATGTTTGGAATAATTTAATTTATTTGTAGTAGTGAAAGCTCAAGAAATTTAATAACTACTTTAAGTTGCTCTAATAAGAAGCGTAAACGCTTGAGAACCAAAGAGCTCCCACTCGTTGAAACTCCGTCATCCCTATCAAGACGCCTAATTTTTTGTATGTGTGTGTGTGCTCGTTAAAACTCTGACAGAAAATGAATCATCATGAGCAGCCCATGAGCAGTTTTTTGACGCGTATACAACTGCAAGCAGATCCGCTTGCGAGCATCTCGACTCACAAATGTATACACAACTTAAGAATACTAGCCTTGGTTATGTACAAGTTTTCATAGCAGCTCTAAAATGCATGAATAACATACAAATGGGACAAAAATTGTTCAAAGTGCTTACATTTATTTGAAACAGTGAAATTTCAAGAATATTAAAAAGTTCTTTTAATTGTTCTGTTAAGATGTGTGTGCCGAGGATTTTGAGATCCGCTCCTCAAAACGCCGGCATCTCTATCGCAACTGCCAATTTTCTTTGAGCTCATAGAAAAACGTATACGAAATGGTTTGCCTCGAACGGTTTTTGAATAGTCTTTTGACGCATGCACATTGGTGAACTGGTTTGAAGCAATTGTATACGTACCTTTTTCGTTTTGCAATTCTTAACGTGTTTCTATTCAATTTTGACAAATTATTTGAGAGAATTTTCCATAAGAAAAGCGTTTAGAAAAACACATTTTGTTCCCACTTCTTCCTCCCATAATTCACATAATGTATTTCCTCATTTCATTACATAAATTTATAATTTAAAACGAAATAGAATTCATCACAAGTGAGTTTGACAATTAAAATAAAGTTTATCGAAATATCTCTCTTTATGAAAACGAAGTTTCTATTTTTTTCGTCAAAATTTTAAGAGAAAATGCAATTAAAAAAAACAATATATCGTTCACATTAATTGGAAAAGAAAGAGGATTCCCAACAAATGAACGTAAAATATATTCAATAGGGAACATCTGAATATTTTCACACATTAATTGCGATCTCGCAAGAAAATGCTTGTAATTTCACAAAAAAACATCCGTTAGAACATTTTTTCCTCATTTAGAAGTAATTTATTTTCTCGGAGCAATATTTATAAGCATACCTTTAAAGAAAGAAGAAATATAATTTTTTTTTGCCTTTGAACGTATGGGAAGAAGTAATTGCTGTCACAAAAGAGAAGGCATGATTACGTGCTTCTGCGCAAAACATAGAAATCCACTCTGGAAAAAAGATCGATAAATCTGGAAATGAAAAGAAAATCTGAATAAGCATGCATGATAAAAGAGCTAGCACAAACACCCTGAAATGAAAAAAAAAATATTTTTTTTTATTTATTTGATCATTTTGGGAATTATTTTGGTCTTATATTTAGCATATATATTGCTATATTTTTGGAAAATAAAGAACAAAAGTGCTGAGTGTTATAAAAAATAATCTTCCTCCAAAACTAATTTAAAAGATGTAATTTTTTTTATCCATTTTCTTACACATTCTAATCAAGAGAACAAATTATTTTCAATTTATTATTGTTTCCCTCTATAAATTAGACTCAATACTGAGTGATCATGTTCATGAGTTTTGTGGCTAATGATCAAGTTGAGACATGGTATCAAGAACTGGTTCTAATAAATTCTTGTCAAGAAAATAACGCAGGTTGTTGGAAGTTAAATAGAACTATGCCTCAAATGTGTCATATGGTGTGGAAGGGAAGGTCAAGGAATGAAGTACTGTACTGATATTATTCTCATTGCTCTGCCATGATTCGGAGTGAGTAAGTGAATATTGAGACTTTTCGCCAAGGAGTCAAAATCTGGATATGATGCGCCAAAGAAAGTTTTTTTTGTGATCAAAACATTAGAAAAAAAAGAAGTAATTGGTTGACAAGATGAAGGGTCACAAATAGAGAAGTGGTGAGGTATTTCTGAAGCGCATCACTCATGTTCAACAAAGACAGTGATCTCTTATAGGGAAAAAAGATCACTTGGGTATCTCAAAGTCCTGAATTCCCATACTTACCTAAAGTCCCTGTGGGGAAGTTGTGTCTCGGAATTATGTTAAGTCGGTAGCTATAGGGAGATGCCATATAGTCTTATTATAAGTTGAACAAACATAGGTTTAAAATAGGGTAAAAATATTTTAAAACATATTTTGATAAATTGATAAAATACGATGTAATATATAAAGGATAAAATTTTAAATACGATATAAAAACAATTTTACATAAAAAAAAAAATTGCTAACAAATTACGAAAGCTGTTTCTCCCAACAAGTTCGGAATTATTGGGTACATTAACATTAGACTTCGTTAAGCTATGAAATGATCTTGAGACAAACTAACCAATCATATGGCATGTGATATAGCTGTTTTAAACTTCAATTGCTGTTTACAAATTCACCTAATTCATCACATAACTGCTGTTGTACAGTTTAACACATCGCTTGTACTAATGTAAAATAACGCGAAATCTAGTTGATGAATTACTATAAACTTTAGTTTAATTAACTGGGGTCCAGCTTCGGGCTAACCACTCGGTCTGGACACTAGCTGTTAATTAGGGCCACAGGCTCAAAAACTACAGAAACGGAGATGTGCATCTCCTGATTGGCCGCTTAGACCCGGTCAAACTTTAACTTAACTTCAGTTTACATAATTTTCTGTGACATAAATTTAACTAAATTGCATTTTAGAAAAATATGACTTTATTTTTGCATTTTATTTTCAGAATTGAGTCGAAACACATATTTATCTTTTCGGGGAAAGTGGGGGGAGAATCTATACTTAATAAAGATTTTTTATTATAAAAACATGAAAATTAGAATTATTTGGAATATATAATTACTCTTATTAAGATTTTCCCTTGCTAATTAAGATTTATTAGCTGTTATAGGTTTCCTTAAAATTATATGACAAACGTTAATATTTCAAAATTGAACTTGTATGTTTCCTGAATATTTAGAGAATATTGCATAAACTTTAAATTTAACGATTTTTACGCATAAAAAATATGCACATATATAAAATTGTCTTAGTTATAATACATCTTTCAGTAAAATATGACAAATGAGTGAAATAAAACATCTTTTTCTTTTTTCAATTGTTGCAAGCTTTCAGAATTCGAAAAAAAATTATTTATTGTTTGGGGCCTAAAATGTCTTAAAAAATTAATCAATGTGAAAAACTTGTAATCATCAAAAGTTTCAGACACTCATTTTACAATAGGAGCAATGTTTTTTTTTAATTGCTACGATTCAGAGACATACGAGAAGAGTTTTACGATGTTTTAAGCTTTGGCTAAACTTTAAAAAAAATCAAAATCAGTTAAATGAAAAAAAAATACCCCATAAAAATACCCCATACAGAGAAACTTTTCTTCTGGAAGTTACTTAGTCCATTAAGTTGAAGAACATCTTGACACCATATTTAGTATATATAACACACACACGCATATATATATATATATATATATATTTGTGTGTGTGTTAGAGAGAGAGAGAGTGTGTGAGCCATAATCAATAATATCATCAGTTACTGAGAATTTGCTTACGGTATGGAGGCTGACCTATTTTGTTACATTTTTGAGGACTTTACGCATTTTATTGTTATTTTAAGTTTTCCTCAAAGCCTTTGCCGTAACTGAGTTTGGGACGATCGTCATGTATTTTTACTTCCACTGCCATATTTCCTTCTATTCGCATAGTCACTAATTATTAGACTCCATTTGAAAATGCTTAAAAATAAAATAAAATACTTTTTTTTATTAATCACAGAAGAATAAATAAGATAACAGTCTCTTGAATCCCTTTAAACTCATAAATTCTAAAGTATGATCAACCAAGAAAGTCTTAGATTACCAATTCCCTCATTCTGATTCATCCACTTCTTATAAACAGCCAATTCTTTTTTAGTGCTTTAACCATGATACGCATTAATCAGAAAGATTATCTGCGATGCTTGAAAACAACTTACAAATATTTTACATCCTGGCGTTACCTTCTATCTCTCTTCATTCTCTTTTTAATTATATTTCTTTTATATATCACTATCTCTAATTTAATTCATTGCATTTATTATCATCACCTAATTTATCTAACACTCCATTTTGATTGGGAAGAAATTGTAACTTTATGGAATTCAAATTACTACAATGTCCCCAGTTTATTGAAGAGAAAATCGAGAATGCCCAACTCCACAAGCTTAAATGAGCTTTAAAAATAAGATAAACTTCTTTCATTATTTTTGTTTTAAATGTTAAGTTGAAATGTTCATTCAATTAATAAATCCATTAACACCATAATTTAATTCCCATTGACCCATTAACAAAACTATTAATAGGAAATGAGAACCGCTTAAGTTACTCACCGCGTCCCATTTTATTTATTTATTGACAACTGTACGCATTCTATTGTTATTTAAATTTATTATAGAGCCTTTCCTCTAGCTCAGTGAGTTTAAAGGAGCTTTTTTAAATTAGATAAATTTCTTTTAATATACAATTTAGTGTAGCGATAATTCCGGATAGAGAAAAGAAAATATTACACTGCAGCTTTTTAAACAGGATCACACATTTCAAATAACAGATTATATCATAAAAGAAGAACAGACAGTGACTATCCTCTTCAATGACCAAACTATAATGGTTTGTTTTTGCTATAAGCCATCTGACACTATAATTTGAAATCACTTTACTCCAAATTTATTCACAGTCATATATGAGAGTGGTTCAAAAAATACCCGCTTTAAGAATAAAAAATGATAATTTATTGTAGCATTGTCTATTTTTCGTTGTACTTTCTCTTGGGAAGTATATGAGTATCGTAAGAAATCGTCGCCATTACTTTTCCTGCCGTCTTCAACTGGATCAGACTCACCGGAAGCAAAACATAGTTGCTTGACGTAAGGATGAATTCATGTCTCATCCACTATGGTACCTCGAAGCAGCATCAATGGAATTTAAATTTGGAGCAAATGGTAATCAAATAAAAAATAATATATGAATCAATTTCAAATTTGGCTTCGGTGCCGTTTAACAGAGGGCAGAACTTATAGGTAGCACCAACTTTGTTCAGTAATCCCATTAGTCGAAAAACACGTCTACATTTTGAGTCACTCTCGTATATTAGGTAGGGGCGTTTTTCTTACGGTGTATACAAAACGTGTATTCACTGATTTTAAAATACATAAAAATTCAACTCATAAATTTCATAATAGAACTCAGATGGATAGTTTAGTCTTTAGATAGTTAGGAAACATCAGTCACCCTTAGGACTGAAAACGGAGAGTATGAGACTTTCGATAACAATTATAGAATTTACTTTTCACGTCAATTCCGAATGCATCTCTAAGTCATAACATAGAATGAAATATTAATTAACATATTAATTAAAAATAAAGAAATCAATACATTTTTCCCATCTTCGTTACCTAGTTGAGGTCTTAAATTATCAGATACATTGCAAATGAATCATTGTGCATTTTTTTTTTTTTTTTTGCGATATTTAATTTTACTTTTGCAAAACTATTACGTTTTTGATTTGATAGCTATTTGTCTTGTTGGATGAAACCAAACTGGATCGTTTGGCTTGCGCAAAGTTCGTAAAGTTCAAATTTGGCCACCCTGCACCAAATACTCGTTAATTTTCGAAAATGTTGTATCTGTATCATAAACAAAAAACTTTAAAGTAAGAAAGAAATTTTGGGGATGAGTCGAGAAAACAGAAAGGTAAGTAAAGCATTCTGGCGATACGTCACTCGTCTTTATAAAATATAGTACTCTTCAAGGTAAAAGGGTACGATCACTCAAGGACTTAATTTCTGTACATTCATAATAAAGGTAAGCTCCTCAGGGGAAGGTATTGCAAACGCAAAATATTGTTCTGTCGTAAGTATAAAATAGATAGCAGTTAGCAAGCATAAAATTGCTTTATATATTTTTTCTCTTGCCGAAGAGAAAGGTAAAAAGGATGAATGGTGAAAGAATGGTGTATAGAGATTTAAAAATACAGATTCAATTTCTCTTTCCATCACCGAGATCTTAAAACGCAAGGAGTGTATCAATTCATTGGTGTAATTCTAATTATTTATTTATATATATATATATACACAGAGAGAGAGAGACAGAAAGATCATATTAACTATAGAAAATCAAACCAATATGTAGAAAGGATTATTTACTAACAATAGTAACGACAACATATGCTTTAAAAAGGTAGCAAAAATAAATGCGGAAATAATACTTATTTTTAAATAAGTATTTAGAAAGTTATTTGAACATGCAGAACAATCTTGCAATATGCAATATCAGTAACGGAGTCCAATGCTCATTTCAACTAGATAGGCCGACGGACATCAATAGCATTATTTCAAAAGCAGTATGAATAGTTTTATTCGAGCAAACAGTTTGAAGTATTAGGAAACATTCCGACCATAAACACATTATCCTTTTAGACAAAAGGCTGAAAAGAGAAAATACTAACCACTGGAATCATCGAAAAAATATGATGTATAGTACATATAACAGTTTGTAAACAATTCGGAACACATACTTCTGACTTGCTAAAATATAGCTTGAATAAAGATTTGGAAGCTTTTGGTTAATGTGATAGCTATTATACAAGTGTTTAGAACTTTGTTGTAGAAGATGAAATTCTTTGATGTTTATTGAATTTAAAAATATCTTCAAGTGAATATTAGCCTTTGTTGCTCTATATCTCATAAAATAAACCAAACAATAAGTAGATCAATTAAATAGTTCTCCCTTGCTTGATACATTTAATTCCTACAAGGGATTTTAATTATACAATAGGTGTTTAATGGGCACAACAGATGTAGATAGACAGATAATAAAGAACAGGAAAGTAATAGATAGGGATAATAGATACAATAGGCATTTTAATTAACTCATTCGCTATTAATATTTTCAATATCTGCTGAAGACACCTTAATTCGATAAATTAAATAATTCATTTTTAATTTTTCGAACAAATATTGTACGGCGATTCTTGCAAAATAGTTTATAATTCATACAAAATACATTTATTACTATCGTTCAATAACTGTATAATTTTCAGCATAAAAATTAGGGCAGCGATAACTCAAAGGCCAACATCGTACACTTATGGCGAGTCTAGTCATAGATTCAAGTACTGCTTCTCGGATAGGGAATAATATGCAGCCGCTTCAAGTTTAATGAAAATGAGGTAGATAGCCTCTCTCGACTTGGATTGAATTGATTGATTTTCTATTTATATTATCGCCCCGTTTAGGAGCCTCTGGTGACATTTGGCTTAAATGGATGAGTGAAAATTACGTTTATGTCGCAGGAGGCAAATTTCGCAATACCGCACCAAACAATGTATATGTGTGATCAAGCTTTAGTAGAAATGGCGTGAAAAGATAAACATAGGTGAACAAGAAATTTAGTTTTGTTTAGTTTATATTAACTTCGAAATAGAAGCAACACGAGAGCTATTGGTGTCGGACCTCGTAATTTTCAACCACAGTCAAGTAACGAGGACGAAACCTAAATTGGCACACCTTCTCGGTGAACAAGAAAAAGGAGAAATAGAGAAGAATTGCTAGATTACCCCAGGGGTGCGTCACTCATATTAACAAAAAGAAATAAAACACTATGGGAAAGGAGAGATCATCAGGGTACCTTTGAGTCATAAATGTTCGTACGCTCTTAAAGAAAGTAAGACCCTGAGAGGAATTGGGCTACCCCTAGTGGCGAAAGACCTTATTACTGTGAGCCTTGATTAAATGATAACGACGACACCTTAGCTACTATCAAACTCTCTAAGCCTCCACCAGACACTCCTGAGATGAATTGGAGTTTTCATGAATTTAACATGCATAGCACCTCTACACGATGGGTGTTTTAGAGGAATCAGGACTCGAATCTGAATTAACCAAATGAAAAACCACTCGCAGACCGCCAATTGACTTTTTTGACCTACGGTTAAATGACAAAGAGAACGCCTAAGCTTGAGTATAAGTCTCCTTTGAAACAATGTGGTGATGATAGCCAAGTAGTCATGGCCGCGAGATCGCATTCAACGTTGTTTAAGTCATTGGTTCGAGTCTTCTCACTACTGAAAACCCACCGTGTAGCTGGGCTGGAGCATGTCAAATTTGTTGAGGCTGCAAGTCCTCCCATTCACATGGTGGGAAAGGAGAGTTGAAATCATGACTGGTGTCGTCCTCGTCATTTGGACGAGACTCAAAATTACGAGGTTTATACCCAATAAACCATCGCGTAGCTTCTAAGTACTACATTAATAAACAATCAAAGAAGAAGTTCTTTCACACCATCCCCCTGTAAATACTTTACTTCTCGACAGATTTAACGTGTATCAGCCCCGTTACACGACAGGTCGTAAGTGTAATCACGATTCGAGTCGACGACTGGACAGAAACATAACCGTCAATGAGCTAGTGACTATTACACCTCAGCTAACTTGGTCGCTCATGATAGCTGGTAATGATAAGAATCAGAAATTTCTTCTGGTAGTGATAAGAATTAGAAATTTCTGACTATGAATATTAGTCTCTATCTATCCACGTCTGTGACCACTGGGCTAAGAGTATAAGGTATCAGCCATATGTCCATCTTGTCACTTTATCGAGGATTTAAATCTTATGGTTCGAAACCGGTTGTTCTCGTGCAACAGTAACTGAAAATTTCCAAATTTTTATTTAAGTCGAACCGTTTGTATTTGATTTTATTTTAAACATCTATCTTAAGAAATAAATACTATTTTAATAAAGATATTAAGCAATCTATTAGTTGCGTGAACAAAAATATTATTCATAGTTTGAGACGCTCCAGGTTCACTATTCTTCATTTCAACCATCGCGCGCGTGCGTTAAATTTCACTTACTGATTAATCAAGGAAATGGATAATCATACGGCCAAATCTTTAAACTATAATTTTTTTTTATTAAAATATCAATATTGGTATTGCGAATGTGGAGCAGAAAAGTTTCTCACATCCTCAATTGAAGAGATTAAGTGAAAATTATACTTATCTCATTACTTTTAAAAGTGTGTCTCAATCTGGAATAATTATACCGGATCCAATTCCAATCTCCGAATCCAATCAGCAGGCGACAACCGAATAACCTATTGGCGCCAATGTGAAGTGCAAACGAAGCTATCCAGACTTCAAACCCTTCACATCCTAAGAACGCATCCAATCTCACTTCATTCATTATCCGATTTCTCTCTTTTCCGCTCTTCACTACACTTCAATTTATGTACAGCAATGCTGATTTGCATAATCTCGATTTATTCTCAAGTCGGGGCACTCAAATCAGATAAAATTACAGAAAATCTGCTAAGGTGAGTTGAAGAGAAATCCGCCAACAACCCATTACAGAACGAAATTAATATTTTGATCGATATTTATAATCAGTTTTATTTTAAAAAGGATGACATGACATAGAAAATATGTATTCAATTACTTTAAATGAACTGAATCCGCCATCAGATATATTAAGAGAGAGCTTTGTAGGATTTCTTTTATTTTAAATGAAAGCAAAAATCTTTTATTTCAGTTATAGGTAAAATTACTTTGCTAAAATAATAAAAAAACGCTTTTGAATAATAAACGTTGAATACCCTGAAGATTATAAAAACATATCTACTTATTTCTTTGAATAAGAATTTCATGAATAAGGTTGTTTTTTAATGCTAACGATATACGAAAATATTCCTTTGTCATTTTGGTATGATGTACACATTTTTTCACAAACTCGGAGAAATGGAGATATATAAATGAATAGAAGAGTAGAGAATAGCTACAAGTATATTATTTCAAAAGTTCCTAAGGCTATCTGAATGTTTATTTGAATGTAGCGGGAAAGTATGAATTTCTTTAGGGCTTAATATTCAGTATTTGTTAGAAAACTTTAGTTTCTTTTAAGTAGAGAAGTAAAAAGAAAACATCCAAAATCTTTAGTAAGGCTGCAAAAATAGATGATAAAAGAACATGTTTATTTTGGTGTAATCTGGTTTATGTGAAGGAAAATTATAAATAAATATTTAAATAGAAGTGACTGGGGTAATGGTTAGTTTTATTTAAAATATGAAAGTGAAATATATATAATAAAACTTTTTTATTCTTGTTAAACAAGTTTACAAAAATCTACGTTTTAATTCAAAGAAAGAATTTCTAGCGAAAAGTTTAAATACATGAAATTCCTTATTACCTTGCATTGTGTAACACTTTCACACAAATATTTTCATCAGTATTTTATCCATTTCCGATAAACTGGAACATTAACATTTTGCACATAAGCTGAGTTTGAACAATAATACATAAATATTCAAGTATTAACTACAAATAAAAAATATATAACTTTTATAAAAATTTTGCTAAATTTTTTTTATAATAAATAAATAAAGGCAAGAACGCAGTAAATTATATATGTATATGTATGCCAACAGCTTTATGTGAAAAAAAAGAGTTCGAAACAATCTAAAAGGTAAAATAATCTTATTCTTCGTCAGTAAGAAAGTGTATGAAAATGTAACAAAAAATGACAGTTAATCCTCCCCATACATAAAAGAGAGAGAGGAGAATTTGGATTCATCTGAAATATTTGTGACTAAAACTGAAGCTTGTGCAGTCCAACAGTGTATGTTTAAAACAAAAGCGTGCGCAGTAATTATGTAACTCACGATCGCGCTTCAAATTTTAAACAGAAATTTTCAGAAGAATTGAAAAATACTCATTTTAATCAATATTGATATAAACTGTCCTTCTTTTTTCATATCATTTTTTGATCGAAAAAAATTTAGTTTTTACTTTTAAGTTCCTTTCTTTTGCGACATAAAAAAGTTGTTGTTGTTTTTGTTTAAAAAAAAAAAAGGCGACTATGACCACTGGGCTACATTAAATGCCGCATCGACTGACATTAAATTGTGAGTTAAAGTGAAAAATCATCAAAATGCTACTTTTTTTTTCCATTCATATATGAATTATTATACATAAGCTGAGACCTAATTCTGCATTCTTTTAAGATTCCTTTGATATGAAATATTTCTAACTACAAGGCCGATGAATCAGAATGGCCATCCTTTCGAGTTCTTGGCCAGGGCCTTTTGCTGATTCAAGGATTCAAGCTCTGATATCCCACAAGACTCGTTTATGCTTGTTAAATCAGTCTAGATTCAAAGTCCTTCCAAAGGAATTATTTGGAGGTTTTCAGAGTGCGATGTTTTCAGAGTTCTGAAGTGTCGTCTTCAGCACTTGATCGAAGATGAATATGAAGATGTTCGTCGACAATAGTCCTCTTATTGCTTCTCAGTGAGGCGTTAATAAATAATCACTCAGTCCATGGAGGCGGAGATCGATGTTACATTATCAATTTACAGATAAAAGAGCTACACCGGTACCCAAAGTTAAGTCTAATTGGAAAATATACGAACAATGGAGGAAATATATTTTACAATAACAAGAAACGTGATTTGCAAGTTTAAAATGGTTATAAAACAAGAAACAAATGTGAAGGAGTGATAAGAAATCACTTTCATTATCCAATTAAAAAGGTGATGCTACAATTGGATAAGATGTTTTGTTACCTTTGACAGTCAGGCACGCTGAATATTTATTCTCTTACTTACCATGACATTGTGGATGATTTGTAGGTTAAAATAGTTCTTTTCAGTTCCAGAACAGATCTTAGTAGACGCGGAAGGGTTGCAAGTTGTCTCATGCAAAAATCCAAGATTTGCTTGATAGGATTGACATATAAAGAGTGAGTAGGCCTTGGAATTCGTTAGATATTTGTGTTTGAAGGTGGTCGTTGATCAGACTTGTTTGGAGACAAGTTGCGTTAAAATCAATGAATATGAAAAGGTGACCGGCTACACTAAGTAGCAAGCCAAAATAGGATCCAAGAACTTCATCTATATATATCGTTTAGCAATCAGAGACCTGGTTCCAAGATATAGAGGTAAGTGAGGTCGTTCAGTATGATGCCTGCCCACACCATGACTCCCGTTGACAGAAAGCAATGTCCATACGTGCTGCTTCTTGAGTGAAAATGAATTACACGTTCTCGCTGTTTCGTTAGCCGAAAAGAATCAGCGTTCAGACTAAATAAAAATGTGGCATAATGTAGAACAGTTGTCCTAAACTTGAATACAGATGTGCCAAACTCGAACACGAATTCCAAACGAGTACCATATTTAAACGAGAGCTTTTACTCGTAGATGTGAGCGGATACAAACTGCTGATCGAATGGCAAAAAGACTAACATGGCTGAGTCTTTTGTAAGCCATTTGTCTGGAAAATTGTAATCATATTGCAGTTGTGAAAGCTGAATCCAGTTTCCTCGCAAACCTATATCTCTGACTTAGCGCTTTATTGACAAATATCAGTCTGAGAACGGTTATGACTCTTGGCCAATCTGGAACAGATCGTCGTTAACATTAACACTCTATGAAACCTCTGACAACAACCTTGAGTTCACACATTCAGGTATATTCAGAATTCGTGATATTATGGTTCGTGATCATACAGATTCGAATATTCCAAAGATATTCCCTATCGTTAACATGTCTTGTTTTCACCTTTGTGGTATCATTAGTTCTGTTTGATTGTTAACAACGTTACTTTTCCCATGAAACCCATCATATTGCTTAATTTGAGCCAGCCGGTCTATCCACGTTCCGATCTGTGTAAAAGTTTTATGCATGAAGAGATGAACTTAAATATTTTGTACTAAATTAAAGTTCCATCATCAACAAATAAATCTTCAAAGGGTATTTTACGAACAAATTAACCAATAATTACTCAATAGTTTTTCACATTTTATAAATTACGCTTAACTTTTGGACTGCAATATAATTATTTCCTTTCACAGAAATCTTGTTACTGATCATTTTGCACAAAAGCGATAAAAAATAGACTGCTTCTTAACGTCTGTATTTTAATAATTAATATTTCACTGATGTTAAAAGAAGCTAGCATTAAATATTTCCCATAAATTATAGATTATTTAATTTAAAACAGTAATGTAATTCAAATATATCAATATTCAACTTTAAATTATTATGGGAAAACATTTTTCGAATTCTAGAAATTTTTCCAAAACATATTAAAATATCTGCTTATCTTTCTACGTTATTCTTTGGCAATTTTTGATTTTTTTAAGTTTTTACTATTTCCTTCTTTCCAATAGTGTTTAAATTTCCCCCTTACTTTATTTAGAACATAAGTAACAGGGATTTGAATTGTAATCGGTAGTTAATTTCTGCAAAGTGCGTGTCTGCAATCGGGAAGTTGGACAATTGTTTGTTTACGTTTTTATTTCTAAAAATATCGCTTAAATATGCAATGCCTCAAAATAAACAACTTCTTAAAAATTAATCTGAGTTTCCAGAATCTTCGAAAATATAATTGGCAACTGGCTTTTAAATATATTTTTATCTAGAATCAACAAGAAAAGAGAAAGTGTAATTGTGTGTTTAGAACAGTTCTGTTTTCTTAGCTTATGGTTATAAGCAACTGTTTAAAATTTTCTTTCCCTGCAAACTTTAAATATTTTCTTTCAAAATAGATAGTGCAAAACTGTGAATTAGTGCAAAAGAAAAAAAACAATTCCGTGGTAATTGTATTGCAAACAAAGATTCCAAACATAGTAGTGAAAAAAATCTAGTGTCCAATCCCCAAATTTGAACATTTCTGATATTTTCTATGAAGAAATAGCAGAGTATGAAAAAAAACTATTATCTGGTAACCGAATAATTAATGTAAAAATCCTCTTAAGTTCATTTTTATAATTTTGTCTGCCGAAATACGTAGACGAAGGGTTGATATTCTGTGAAGTCTATAGGCATAAATGTGTTCAAGTGTTGCTATAAAATACAAACATTATGACTTTTTAAAAGAATTTTCCAACACAAAGAAAACTAAGCGATCAGAAGGTAATTTCAGGATTTGTTAACGGTATGCTACAAGTTGATAAAGATTTTTTTCCTGATCATATAAATTATGGGTTATGTTAAATTATCCAGGTTCAATAAAATTGGATACACGTCAATTTGAAATTAAATTTATATCTGTAATTTCTGAAATAAGTATATGCAAAAGGCAACAAAGGAAGTGTTGCTTATACATTCTTCTAAAATTCAAATAGCTGATGGAAGTGTTTTACTCGATGGAACATGGCAGCATAGAGATTATACTTTTATGATCGAGTGCGTTAATGCTTTGTCATTTGACGCTGGTAAAGTAGAGGACTGTGATATAATGTCATTATATTGTCCAAACTACGAAAAGATTTGAAAAATATCTACAGAATTGAAGCAGAACATACGTTCCAAAGCAATTTTAAAGTTTCTTTGTTAAAAATAGAAGCTGTTGGTTCTAACAGAATCTTCAAGCGATCGATTGTCAAACTAGGTCTTATATATTCCCACTGTTA
>BMAW01119540.1:163277-185228 GCA_019974015.1 Nephila pilipes
TCCTATTGTAAAATATTACCGGTGTTATTATCAGCAAGCACTGTCGTACGTCATGAGACCAAAGAAAAATATCAAGGTTCATCTCAGGATGTACTAAATAGGATTAAACATACATATTTATAACTATGTTCGACACAACTTCTTTCATAGTGTCTTCGTGGTAAGACACAGAATGACAATGAGTGTTTTAATGGCATTTTATGGCAGAAGATACTGATGGAAGTTTAAGTGGGCTTATATATTTAAGATCTGGAGCGTTGGATGATGTAATGCAGTGCAATGGTGGATACAATGGCTGTGTTGACATTTTAAAGCAACTTATATAACTCCGAGGTATTTCATTTTGAAATTGTGTAAACATCTTTACACTAGTAGAAATTTTGATGTCAAACGTCATTCGACCCCAAATGTAAAGCAGCGTCGAAAAATACTAAGGGCTCTGAAAGAAAAAAAATGGGGTTTTTTTTGAAAAAATGGTGTTATTTATAGACCAGGGGATATCTTAAATATATTTTATCATGCTAATTATTTAAAAATGCATTTGAAAGTTTGTTTTCCATTTTTCTCAAAAAGAGTATTTTTGACATATTTGCTAAGGCAAAGTAGATATTAGAAAAATGTTCGGGAGAATGTAGTTTTAGAAGGTGTACTTTAAATGAGAGAAAAGATTTTTTTAAACTTAAAACAATTAATAATGATAACGAACGAAACATTTGGTATCATTCTCAGTTTCGCACATAATTTTAATATTTGAATTCATGTACAATAACGCAAAAAAATATTTGAACAGTATTTCCCTTAATATTTTTTCCTTTATTTTTATGACAGTATTTCCCGGAATCCATCCCTTAAACATTTTAAGTTTTATAATTAAGTAGAGGAATCCTGAACCCAAGATACTCTTGTGATCTTTATTTTTCCCATGGCTTTATTGCTTTTTGTAACACCAATGTCGCAAACTCACATGCTCTAACGATCCTACTCTATTTTCAATCTTTTTTCTAGCTAAGCAATTTTTAACTTTTTTTCCTGTCTAATTTGTAGCTTCAGCAAATGTTTGGTGCAGCTAAGCTAGATTTTTCTCTTGTGGTTGGAGTCCTAACTATCACGGACTTCTAAGGGCGACGTAAAAGAACAATCATTCAATCTGAAGTGGCCATTGCAGCAGAGAATTAATGGTTCTTAGTTCATAGTCGATCTAGTTTCCATTGAGTCGTGAATTCGAGATCTGATGTCACTAATCACCCGTCGTGTAGCGAGTCTAATGCTCGTTAAGTAAGTCGGAGCTTACTGTCCTCGCGTTGGTATTGTATGGAAATTCGTATATTTGGGTGTTAGCTCAGATTTTGTCCCGTCACTTGATAGAGGCTCAAAATTACGGGGTCTATCGCCAGCAGTCTTCATGTTGCTTTTAAAAAAGTAGTCTTTATGTTGCTTTTAAAAAAGTAGTCTTCATGTTGCTTTTAAAAAGTAGTCTTCATGTTGCTTTTTTTTGTTTTTTGCAAAGTTAATAAGCAAACCAAAAAGTAACAATCAAAATTATTAAATATAAAAACTGTTCATTGCTTCAATTGTGAACTATTTTTCTTTTATGTGGAAAAAGAGTGTAATATAGATCAAAAGAATTTTCTTTAAAATCATTTAATACAAAATGTTAAATCAAAAAGAGAAAACTGTGAAAAATAATCATAAGATTTAAGCAAAAGAGACTAGTTTAAAATTTAAAAAAAAAACAATATTAAAGAAAGGTACATAGATTTGATTGAAGGAAGTCTCTACTTAAAATATGGAATATAGAATGAAAAGTAAAGCATTATTATTTTGAATGATAAAATAATCTTCTTATTTTAAAACATTTATAAGGTATTAATAAAGATAATTTAAATAAATACTTCTGCTTCAATAAAAATATACTTAACCTAACATTTTTAAATGTTTTTTCGAGGTTTTTTGCTGTTTCAAAATAATACATCTCATGACTCCAATGATATAAATGAAAAAATGAACTAAGTATATTTTAGCTTCATGAAAAAAAAGCAAAAATATTTTTTCACTACTGACTGAGGGTAAATTTTTTTTTATTTCAATTCAAAGAGTATATTTAGAAAGTCAATTCAAAAGGCACTGATATTAAATCATTTTTTCAACATAATGAATCTACTGTTACTATAGGAACTGCGATAATGAAATGCAACGAAATTTGTATTTTTTTGGTTTAGCAATTAAAACAAAGGATGCTTCTCTTGAAGGGTTCGCTTTCACTAGGTTGTTTGTTGCTGTCCCACTGATAAGCAACAAAAGACCTAGGATGACACCTGAACTAGTATATGTCTCCAAACTTCCACAGCACACCACGTTAGCACAAATTTAATAAGCATCAGTCTCTCCCCATGGTCGGGTTTTCAATAACATCAGACTCGAATCTGCGATTCGTCGGAAACAACGGTAACCTTGAGTCCTCAGCCAGGACCATTTGGTTAGCGCGGCTATTCTCTGAATTCGGTAGATGTATTATTTATAATAATTTGATAAATATACGTCCTAAGAATTAATTTTAAAGTTAGAAACAAACGAGCAACTGCATAGAAAAAAATATCTGTATTCTCACAAAATGTAGGTTTTTTTAAAAAATTTATATCACTTTCTTGAAAATCCATCTTTCATAGTACTTATATATTCCACATTATGAAATGAAGTTATTTTCTGTGCAGTGAATATAATTAGCTTAGTAAAACCTCACAAAGTAAGGTAAGGCATAGTATTTGTATGAAAATTAAAGAAATTTAAAATCAAAAATTTATAATTTTTTTCCAATTCAATTTTTGAAATCATAATTATATATGTTCATTTGAAAAGAATGTTATGGTTATAAATTCAATGAACATTTTTAAAGTTATAAATGTTGTAATTATTTTTATACATAATGTACTTCAAGGCAATATATGACTTATAAATGTAAGTATAGCTAATTATTAGCCACTCAATGGGCTTTTATTTTAGATGGATCAATTTTGGCGTACCAGATCATTTCTCAATTTTTTACCGTTGCTTCAACTTTAATTACATTTAGCTTAAATATACTCAATTTATCGTTTGCTTTAACTTTAATTACATGACACTTAAATATATTCAATTTAATAATTTATCGATAGATTTATTTTTAATTACATGTAGCAGAAATAATATTCAATTTAATAGTTAATCGTTACCTTTATTTTTAATTACATTTAGCATAAATATATTCAATTTAATAATTGATCGTTTGCTTTCATTTTAACTTCGGAAAAGTTCACTATTGTCCGTTTCTCAATATTTCATAGTTTACTTTAATTCTTATTTTTAATTGAGTAATTTAATAAGAATTATTAAAAAAGCCGCACCTTGGGTGACTAAATCTGTTCTTTGCAAAATTTGAATAGAATTGGTTTTTATTAATTACACTTATATAATTATTTAAAATTATAAGTGTGATTTTCTTTGCATAAACGGATAAATAAGCAAACAAAAATCTCAACGTTAAAATATGATTTTTACTACTGTGATTTAAAAAGATGAGAATTATTTAATTTTGGCATAAAAAAAGATAACTTTTTCTTGTCTAAGGTATCTCAATTGCCTTAGGGCATAAATATGAAAAAATAAGTTAAGCACACAAAATGTTGAACGAACACAAAAAATAAGCGGCTTTTTATAGAAAATACTGATAACGGAAAGGAGGTCAAGGATTCAAAAGGATTTCTCATTAATATTAGTTGTTTTATCTATCAGAGATTTGAGTTTCGAAAACACTTGAAACGAAAAAAAAGTTAGTTATCACAATCTTTTTAGTTCTTTTTTTCAATCTAAAGCATCGTAGTTTTGTTACAAGCTTTTAAAGTAGCTTTAAAATTTTCTAAAGATACTAAACTTAATTAATATCAATTTAATCTATCACTTCTTATCAGGAAAAAAACATTTACCTTCTAAAAACGACATTAATAATTAGAATAATAATTTTATTTTCCCCCTTCGTATCTACTAAAATGTGTGATTACTTACATACCTATTTGATTAATACAAAAAAAATTATGTATTTACCTACTAATAGCTGTTGACGCTGGCAAAAATGGGGTCGGAGAATATTTTTTTTTTTTTTTTGGAAAGGGGCATACCCTAACGTATTTAGGCTTGGTGTGCCAGATAAGCGTATTAAAGATATTTACTTGGATAATTCTATTCATATGACAACAGTTTCGAGTTCTTTTAAGGAAGAAAGAGATATTTTACGTTATATTTATATACATACACTAACACAAAAAAACATCTGCATTTACTAATAAATGTACAAGCCCTAAAGATCTTATATTCCTTTCGTAAGTAGGTAAGTAGGTAATGACCAACTTTTTTTCCCATAGTTTTTTACTGTCTAAGCTTAACATGGATGAATTGCATCCAGGGTACAATACCGATACTTTTCTATTACCGACTCTCTTTCTTATCAACTAGTTTTTATATTTTATTCCTTTCTTTCTGTCTAGATTACAGTGTAAACAAATAAATGGTACATATTAGCCAGATTTGGCTCTTGTGCTATTAACCGTAACTGTCTCTGACTGTAAATTTCGGTCTTGTTTCCTGTCTATCATTTTTTACAATTCTTCTCATTTCTTCTAGCGTATCGATCACAGATACACATTCTTTGGTGCAACAAATCCAGAATCGGCTCTTGTGCCATAAACCTCAAATTTTCCATTAAAATTTACACACTACATACAACTTTGATTTCTAATATTTTCTTTACTTCTATATAACATTGAGGATGTAGAATCGTACAAAATAGGGCAACTTTAGAAATATTACCCAATTCTTAAGGCAGTTTTCCCACTAATTCTCAACAAAATTTTATAACACTGTTAGTGACTCAAAAGGTGTTGAAATATGTGTGTTAATCAATTAATGAATGAACTTGATTAACGTAATTTAACAATCTTGAACAAAAGAATTTTTTAGCTATAAATATCTGAGTTCTCATCATGTTCAAAGTCTACATTTCAAATTTCTGCTCAAAAGATTTTGAGTGACAGGGGTTCAAGAAATAAGACCCCTCCCCATATTAAATCAATGTCTTAAACCTTAAGCAATAAAAAAAATTCGGATCAAAACTGTATATTTAAAACCTTTCACACCAAACGATAAATATTTTTTTTTATTTCTAAAATCAAAAACGAATCGGAAATGTAATATTGTTCTAAAAATATAAATTTCTTAATACAATTTCAATTACATATAACATTGGTAAAAAACGAGGTTTTTGAGCATGAATTTTCTTTCAAACTTCACATTCGAACTCGAGGTCGGCGATTTTCGTTGAGTCATAGGTTCGAGCCATCATCCCACTGAAGATCCGCCGTGTAGCCGGGGCTGATGCACGTTAAATCTGTCTGGGCCCAATGTCCTCCCTTTGGCATGGTGAGGAAGTTAAGACAGGAGGGTGCCAGATCAGGAGTCGTCCTCGTCACTTGAACGATGTTCAAAATTACGAGGTCCGTCACCAATAGCCTTCGTATTGCTTCTAGTGCGAAGTTAATAAAACCAAACCAAAACAATCAAATTTCACATTTTGCGTAACAAAATTTTTTATACCTTAAATGTTGAGTCCCATTGAATTTATTCAATAATGGTCGCAATAATTTATTTTATTATTTGACGTTTATTAAATTTATCATCTAAAATAAATACATGTAAAACATTTTAGTTCAATTAAGCATTCTGTTAGTCAATTAAGCTACATGTAAATAAAATTAAAGCAAACGATAAATTATTTTATTAAACTGAATATATTTAAGCTAAATCTAAATAAAATTATAGCAAGCGATTAATTATTAAATTGAATATTATATCAGCTACATGTAATAAAATTAAAGCAAACGATAAATGTTATTAAGCTACGGATTTGGCGACCATTTGACGACTTGGCGAGAAACTTGACGTAAAATTGTATTCTTTAAAAAATTAGTTTTAATCAATTTTTTAAATTATAGTTAAATTATCATATTGTCATCCAAACCAATCGTGTATAGCATATTTCAGCTCACTTGATGTAAAATGTAAGAAAAAAGCTTTTAAAGTTTTGAACCAAACAGGGAATTAAGGAAAACCCATTAAAAATGAACTGAAACATCCATAATTGCTACCCAAATGGATTTCTCATTTGATGAAACGATTAAATATACATAATGATGTAATTATCTCCCATTGTTCAGGAATAATTCTGTTTTAAAAGAGCAATCGGAAATGGAGGGATTTTTAAAGGGCTATAAAAAGGGGGGGAAGATATTTAGAATAACGCTTGCATTTAGAGTTATCTAATACGGGTATATAGTCCTTAACAGCCTTTCTGGAATTATTCTGGAACTAATGAATTCTAATGAAATTTAAGGAATAAGCTATATATATATATATATCCTTCTCTACTCATCTAAAATAAATGAGTTCCTTCATGAGAAACGTTTTTTAGAAGTTAATTGGGAGCTTGCGTTAATTCCTGCCGACCGTAAAATTCAACACAATTTTAGCCGAATCGGCCGCAATATTTTCGGCGCAAGTAATTCTTCATTGCATTGAAGATAGCAGAAATTGGGTCCTCTTCATCTGGAAACCGATGCCATATAAACTCATCTAAACATGAATTGACGTATATATAATTCAACACTACGTAAACTCATCTATATATAAATCTAAGTGATAACGAATGGTTCTTCTAGACCTTTATTGACACTCTATGGCCGAGTCATTCTCGTATTCTTCTTTTTAAGCATGCACTTTGGATCCACAATGCTACAACGGTGGTTTCGAATATAGCAACCTTTAATTCTTCACAAGCAATTAAATGATTCCCAAAATTGGGAAGATCCTACAATATTTTCTTCTATTGCGTGGAAAAGGATAGCCACTGTACTATTAAAAATTTTAACAATGAATGCAATATTACCCCAATCATTAATTTTACATCGCCATTGTTTATTTACTTTTAAATATAACGTACTGTGTTGTCCATTAAAACACTTTTTAATGCCTGTTTTTTTTAAATAATTTAATGTTTTCAGTTACCTAACCACTAGGACCAAACTTTTTATCAGACTTTCCAAAATGTAAGATAAAAACACTTTTTCATTATTGGCAGAATATCGCATCGCTTGATGCCATTTCATGATTTAATGAAAGTGTTTGACGAAATCTTACACAAGTATCATTTATTGACGATGTTAAATTAAGTTAATTTATTAATCAATAAATAATTTAATTTCAGCTGCACCATTAACACTGATTCCAATTCCTCTAGCCGCAGGGTAAATAAAGAATGTTATTAAGGTTACCTAATTTTTTTCGCTACTGTAATTTGAGACCCAGTTTATTTTGATTTACAGAAGCTCAATTATTCTAAATACGGGTTTTGATGGGATCAAAGCTCGTAGCCGAGACATGAGAAATCGTGAAGTTAGCGAACTAAACCAACCTCTGACATTTTTTCTATCACTGACGCAATCATTTAATGTGCAAAAATTTGAAGCTTCGAACTTTTAATTAAATAATTGACAAAACATGTTGCAGTAATTTTCCTTTAGTTCAGGATTATAGTTATAGTTCGTCTGGACAAGCATTTCGTTTTCGGTTTTTTTTTTCACGGGGATAAGATGGGTTGTTGACCTTGACCGCCAGGTTGCAATGCAGTGCTGATTTTTGAGCAGCCGTCAACCTGTCAGTTTTCATTTCAATGCAGTGTTTAATGTTTTCTATAAGGTTACAAATCACGTTTGTGCAATATTAAAACTATGAGCCACAGTAAGATAATCTCGTCATTCAACATGTATCCTCCAAGTGTTAATAAAACTAATTAGTGAAAGGATGCGAAAAGAGTTGCTCTTCACAATTTATGTTAAGTATCATTGTACATTAATTTTTCATTTCTGTAGTGTTTTTTTTTTCCGTAGAAGAATATTCACCTTTATTAAAACTCAGTGTTAGAGTTTAATTTTATTGTTACCAGATAAGAAAACTTGTCTTCGGATATTTACAATAATCGCAAAATCAGTTACACTCAGAAAGAAGAAAGGAACATAAATGTAAATAAAAAGAAATTGTTTCGTCTGTGTTAGATATGAAATTATTCAAAATGTCATCTGTATCAGCTTAAATTATGTCAGCAAGTAAATGACTTGACACGTCACTTAGAATCCTTAAATAGTTTCTCTCAAAGCGAATTATTTGAATAATAAGTAATGTGTTTTTTGAAGCTTAATGTGTCACTTAAGAGCTTAAAATGCCTTTGAAAAGAAAATAACAGTCATTTGAATAGTTGTTCGCCTATGACAAAAGTCGAAACGTGGAACAGCAGGAAAGCTGATGATCATTCTATCGAATTCCTCGTCATATCGGTCATCTCCTCTCAGCTTGTTAATGAGCTACATTATTCGGATATCTATTGAATCTTCAATTCAACCTGCTCCAACATCGAAGCGACAACACAATCAATGAAAGAACTTGAAGAATTGTCATCAGAAAATTAAACTTAATTTATTTTTGTTTCAAAGGTACTTTTTTATAAAAAAAAACCAAAAATCCACTAAGGTATAAAAATTGTTATTACCCCGAAACCATTTTGAATGTTCTCTTTAATTTTTTCTATAACATTTATTAACTGAGGTTTGATGAATCTAACTGATTATATAATTATTTACGTAGTTTCATCTAATTGCTAAAGTCCTAATAATTTATACATGTCAGTGTTAGAATATAAATATAATTTTACTATAATCTTCATGCTTATATTGCTTCATATCGGTCAAGCAGTTCAGTTTCACGCTGTTGGCAGGATTGAGTATCATGAAATTATCAATCATGACAAGTAAATTCAGGAAAAGCTAAATATTCTACAAGTAGGGAAGGTCGAAGAATCGTATGGCAAGCTCGAAATACACCAACTGTAACCATACCATAAGTTATTAGAACAATGTCATCTTCAATGAATTATTCTGTAAATGCTAGTACCCTCAAAAGATGGCTGCATGCTTCTAAACTGCTTACAACCATCATGAAAATTACCCCTGATACCACAAACAACATCGCCATAGAATGCGGAGGTGTCATGAAATTGCAACAAGAAGATATGCAAATGTCATCGGGAGACATTAGTGAATAGTTCCGCTTTTGTTCTGGTGAGAATGATATTCACATTTGCGTGTAGAGGCAACGCTGTCAAAGCACCGATGGACGCTTTATTGATTTATTTTCACTCGTCACACACTCAGATGGTAAGACGTAATAGTACAGGCTGCGATTTCATATGATGCATGATTCACGATTGGCCTTGTCATACCCTCTTTGGCTATTAAAGATACGTTATTGAGATCCTTCCACCGATATTCATTATTTTTGTGAACGTCTCTCTCGGTCCTCTATTTCAATAAGACAACTCTCGAGTTCATACCTCTACCATCTCAAGAGCTTTCTCGCAGCCGTAGATACTATGTCGTTGCTAGTAGTGGCACCAAACCTGTCTCCCATAAAAATTATGTGATGCTACAGGACGTTCTGTTAAGATTCCACCGCTACCCCAAAATGTGCAAGATCAACATGCTAAGGTCAATCTGCATGGAATGAATTGTGCCAAGACTCCGTTAGTGGCTTATACTGCTACCTGCCACGACGTGTGACAAAATACATTAAAAGTCATGGAGTCTCAATGAAACTTTAAGAAATGTAGTGATTAGTTTATTTTGACTGATACATTTTCGCATGCCCATGGCCCGTTTTGAATTATTTTTTGTTATTGGCAAGTTTTAACTAACTTTCAAATATCATATAAATCTGACTATTTCTACAAGAAGAAAAATTTTGTTAAGACGAGTGTATATCTTCTGCACTGGTTCAGAATGTGCTGAAACACATTAAATATATGTTTTAACCATTTAAATTCTTACGTAATGTGATTTATTTGTGGCATTCTCCTTAAAACTATACTGATGCTCGACAATCTGGTACGGATGTGATCCAGAATATGCTGGTTTAAAGAAAGCTTATTATACAGCACTTGTTAAAACCTCTAGTCTCGAGTAATTTTTTTGAAATTTTCTTTATAAAATGGAAGTTAAATCCTATTCATAGTTTAGTTTGAAATATAAAATTCTTTAATGGGAAATAAAAGATACAAAAAAAATTAAGACCATTCATGTTTTCTGTTGTCTATTGTATGTTAAACATGTTTATGATTTTCGACAAAATATATAGCATTTTTTAAATATTGTAATATTTAAATATAAGCATGTGGCACATAAAATAGTGTAAGACATTATGATGAGTGCTTACGTCAGCCGCGGATATAGAGTTTAATTAAAGTAGCTATTTAGTATGGCTATAGAGTCCATCCATAAAGGGGTTTTTGCAAGTACGACATGGGAAAGGATTTGCTCTGTTCTACTTTACACAAGAGAGAAAATTCTACTTGTTACAAGTTTCCCGTAGTACATGTGATGCCGAGTGTTTGTGTAACATGTTATTGTAATAAAGTAATCATATATACTTAAACATACTTTAAAGTGCTTATAGTTATTGGAGAGTCATTATTTGAGAAATGTTATCCTATGAAAATTGAGCACTGTCTGTTTGAGAAAGAATAAAGATAAAAAAAAAACAAATAAAGGGATCTAATATTTCAGAAGTGGAATAGTGAGATTTTAATTTTTAGAAGTGAGGTATTATAATAGAGACTATTTACTGAAAAAAAAACATTGATTTTTATTTCAGCATACAATGTGTATATTTACTGATGTGAACAAGGAGAGACAGGTTTCAAAAGTAAGCATTGAATACAAATATTTGATACGAACATATACGTACATACATTTATATATATATATATAAGTATATATATGTTTAAGAAGAAATTCTTTACAACAATGGTAACCATACTTGTACATCATATCACAATACTAGTTATTATGGCTGTATCAATGTCTGCTTTTATTACTGGTGCGAATTCATGTATTTATACATAATGCATAAAATAACGATGTATTTACAAATTGTACCTCTGATAACATATACAAATATATATATACACATAGAAAAAAGACTTATTTTACATATTCATATGTGCGAGGTTTGTTGAAAACCAATGCGACTCCATGGCCATAATTTTTTTTATCTGATATCCGATTTTCACAATTACTGTTGTACCTGAAAATCTACATAATAATTATACAGTACACTTTATTAAACTGAATTAGTTTCCATTACTTCTGAGCCTCAGATATTTAACTTATCTGTGTAAATCCGGAAATCAGGATACCGAGGTACACCAGAGATGTTTTTCTTTTACATGGGATTTACTGTCTATGGTAAACAAAGGTGAGGTCCCCTCCACTGGATATCCTATAGACTCTTCTCTGTTTTATACCCTTCTTCTTTCCCACAATTTCTTAATTTTTTTTAATGTCTAGGTCCTGAATACATATTGAAAGGCGTAGCGTAGTCAGATTTAGCTCTTGTATCATAAACCTCTTTCTCTGACTCCTTCCTTGGTGGTGAGTGGAGAACTGAAGAAGATGGCGGCCGGATACGAGACTAAAGTAGCATGGTGTCATTGCACCTTGCGTCTTTCATTTGTTACCAAAATGAAAGGACCCTTAAAAGGCTATCACATTCGCTCTGAAAGCTGCTTTAAATCCCAGTTTTCACATCAGCATTGGAATTCTTCTCCAATGTTACGCACTGGTACGCGTTATACAATTGCGTAAAGAGAAATGGAGACTATATGAAATAGGGAATAGTGTATTGCGTAGATGATTCGAGCAACTTTCAGGCACAGACGGAAATTTGAAAATCGTGTAACAAATAAATGTAATGGCATTTGAAGCATTTTTTTCAATGGTACTTCATACATATTGCAGTGCATGAGTATGATTTACAAGGAACGAATATAGGATCTTTTAATACAGTATACTCTATTTCATTGAAATTACGTTTCTTCTATATTAAACAACTCAAACATCAATTGAGTGCTACCTATTGCTAGTTTAAATGTTGATACACATAAAAATTCATATTCAAGCATTGAACAGCGTTACAAACATTGTAATTACACATAAAAAATTACATTTGCAAGATACTTGAAAATGGAAATAAATATTTATAAAAATTCATCAACCAAAAATACATTTTTATCAGCTCATTTCTAATAATCAAATGAAATAAATTACGATTATTATGATGAATTCAGTAAATAAATTAATTATGGTTAAGTATTCAGTATCAAGAAGTTTATTTTAAAAAACCTCTTGTAATGTAAGGAGGAAATCATAAATTACGTAAATTAATTCTGGTTAAGGAATTGTCATATAAGTTTTGTCAAAAAGATTTTAATTTTCCTAAAGTATTTATTTGGAATTTTTACTTTTTTTTGTGAACTCTGATTTTTAAGTTGAGAATAGCTTAGAACATTAAGCAAATTACTATCCTTAATATTAAAGATCACAGACATTCAAAATCAAAATGTCAAGTTTAAGAGAATTTTTACCAATACATGAGCATTCGGAAAAAATAATAAATGCACTAAAAAGAGATTCATTAGTAAATTATTTCATTCTAGACATTAATAATTTTAAAAAAAATTTAGCGCATTTTATTGTTGATTAGAATGTCATTTCTTTCACTAATTATAAAATTTTAATTTTTTTTTTCATTGTAGAGAAATTTATTGAATCACACAATGCACTAAAATGGCAATAGGAAAGCATTATTCGAAAGCTTCTTTTTGATAAAAAAAAAAATGAACAGTTTGAAAAATAAAATAACCTGAAGTATATTAACAAGCAAAATAATTTCAGTATTCGAGTTTCTCTTAGGAACCTTTTGAATAAAGAAAGAGTTGCAACAAAAGAACTTTTTTCGATGAATTGCAAATTAATATTTCTTACGTCAACAGCATATTTTTGCATTCACTTTCACAATGTTTGAGCTTTTTTAATTTAAAAAACTTTTGTCTATCTCAAACTACTCTAATTAAAATAAATTAGAGTAGTAGTAATTAGTAAATTATAGTATAAAACTTAATATATTCAAAGGGAATGGTCCTTATAACTCATTCAATTATTTTACATCGTTGTAAAAAAAAATGAAAAAAAAAAATGTTGCAGTTATCAAATCTAAGTTTCATGATTCAAACTTAATTTTATTTTCATCTATAATTCATTTTATAAAATGTATAATTATTCAAAATGCTGCAAAGATTCTTTAATGAACTTCAGTGATCATACAAACCAACTTAAAAGATGTTGTCAATAAGAAAAAGGTTAAAATATGTCAAACTCCAATGTCTGACACATCTCTTCAGAATACAAGAATCAAAACATTTGTTTGTGAGTGAGTGCAACTTTCAATTATTGTTTTCGTGCATTTCCATGAATTATCAACTTTAACAATGTTGTGCGGTGTTGTTTATCGTAGGTAGTACATGCTTCATTATTTTTAAAGAGTCCATAAGCATTATAAGTGAAACACACAGTAAATGCAAAGCTTCTGGAAAATGTAGCAATCTTTAGCATCGTGTGTAAAAACAAATAAAATACCATGAATGTAGTTCTTCCTACATTTCAAAAAACACAGATAAGTTTTCATTATTTTTCTAAACATGCAAAAATGCCCAAAAATATTATGATGCCTGAAATTAAAATGTTGCATCAATATTTAAATATAATCCATAAATCTTTCTCAATAATATCATAACATTCATAATTTATCAGAATTGATTCAATAACAATGCTGTGCATATCCGTGGAGAAGCCAAGAATATTTTTGAACTTTTTTGAGCTAAATGGCATGAATCGGCTTATATACGGATCTTCTAAGTTGGGGAGGGGGTAGGTACTTTTCCGTTATCTTCGCGCAATTGATAGATCGCCAAATGTATTAAGTTTTTATATCTTTAGTTTTTGCATCTTATAAAGAAAATAACTGTAAATGAAAACATTATTCTACCTATGAAAATATTTCGTTTTATTTTCGAGGGGTTTTTATATTGTTGGTTTATTGACTCGTCGCCGAAACGAAAATCATGAAGTTGGCGGATTTTGCGCCCGTCTGACGTGAAAGTACCAAAATGTATTCTAGTAATGATTATAGATAATGCACCACAGATAATGCTCACATAAAAATAACAATGGAAGGGAAGCATAACTTTAATTTTCTAACTTACAGTTTGGTGGTTTTGAATACTATTTTTATGCAAAAGAAGAAAAAAAAGTCATATGAATGATTTAAAGTCCGTGTCCAAATCTGTAGTTCCGAATTATTCAACAAATTCATTCAAATTCCAAAACAAATTATTAGAATCTCTGGATGAATATCATCATCGCTTCGAAGGCCTTCTAAACTAGAACTTATGCTCTCTCCATACACAAAATCATCCTACAAATTAGGATTTTTTTTTCATTTGATCTTGTATACAGTTTTAAGTTTCCGATAGGTTTTTGAAGGGAAGGAGTGGGACCCGCACTCTCATCCTAAACACTGATCATCTTATATTCGTAAACTTAGGTTATTGCATTTTTTCATTCATAATATTTTTAGATGATGTAAAATTTAATTTGGTACGATTTTTATATATATTTACAATAATATCATTTTGAATGTTTATAGTAGCATTGATTAAACGTCATAATGTTGTTTAGTAATAATAATTAAGTAATAGACTCAACCTATTCTGAAATTAACAGGTTATTCAGTAAAAAATGAGCGAAATAAATGTAACTGTTTTCGCAATAAATATCGCATTACAATTCCTTTTAAAAGTTGCATAGGATTAATACAAAAAAATATTATGCTATCTGTAAATTTGAGTAGTAAAAATAATTTCTTTTAAAGTGTAGAATTGGGTATGATTTAAATTGTATGTGAGGAATATATGTGCCAATGCAAATTGATAAACAACAAATTATGCATTTGAATTTCTGAATGATTAATCAATAACCTTTGTTTGGTATGTAAAATATAATAAAAATCTTTTATCCTGAGCTTTGTGAAGATCCTACAAAATTTTGATCATTTTGTGTTCAGAGAGTGCATAAGTTTCATGAATTAAAACAAAAATTCACATATATTTAAAATTTGATATCAGCGATAAATGAATCCACTTTATCTAATTTAGTTGTAATACATACTTAATTCCTCAAATAATCAATAGTTAATGACAGTGGAGTGTAAAGATAAAACTAATATTTATGAGTTAAACATTCCATATTATGTTTGAAAATCTTCTAATTAGTGAATTAAGGAAAGGTGAGCTGTCAGTCTTACACTTATTTCTTTCTTATTTTAAGTCAAAGAGTCAAATATGAAAATAATTTTATACTCAAAAAAAAATTAATAAAAAATTTTGAAAAAATAAGATAGCATAAAATTAGTTTTAAACAATAAAATTTGAAGTGCTTTGTAATAAAAAAAAACCCCGAAGAATTACAAATAACACAATGAAAATTTCATATGAAAACAGTATATAAATAATTCTGATATATTAGTACAGTGAAAATTCATAACGGGCAAAATCAATTATTAAAAAGATAACTCGCTTTATAAGCGCCATTTCGCATTACAAAGTGAGGTCCGGATTATGCGTCGGCTGCATTGTTCGTATTTAGCGCTTGACCCCCTTTTAAACATATATTCAGTTTCTGTGGAACCTGTAGTCAGAGAATTTGTCTTTGGCCAAGATTATGGAAAAGGAGTTAGCTAAGAATCATATCCATGTGCTTGTGAACAGCATAGTCGAGAGTTGCCCACGGAACAGCTTATAGAGTTACATTGCGTCTTGAGTTTGTCAAAAGAGGAGGAGTTAACAACAAAGCGAGAATCTTATGGAGCAGTTACAAACATGTTTAGAACTTGAAGAAAGTGGCATCGTTTATTGAGGAAACGAAAGTGGTTATGCACTCCAAAAATTTAATGAATTGTTATGCTATTCGTATTTTCTGCAAATTTTGAAGCGTTTTAGGAACAAATGTCTCCAAACAGCTTTCGAATTTATAATAATAAAATAATTATTTCGAATTTTTTTTTTCTGCAAGTCAAATTCGTATTCCAGGTTGGCTCATTCTGCAATAGAAGAAAAGTTGAAGATGAATCAAGCTCCTTATAAATGTATCGGTAATTTTCCTAGAACCCAAATGTTATACCTACAAAACTTTGTGTACATTTTCACTAAGAATGAATTATTGTATTTTTTATTAATTTACATGGCAAAATATTGTTTCATTTTATGAATGTTTCGAATTACCAATAAGATTCTGGAATTAATTCGGAATTTTAATCGAGATTCCACTGTAATAGCTGCATACAATTTATAATGCAAGCTAATTTTTAGCTCTCGAGATGGTATTTAGTATCTCAATACATATAATCTATAATTTACTAACCTTTAAATTTACTAAAAAAATTTCATTTACTTATTTTTAGTGCTTATATTTTACAATGTTACATTGGAAAAATAATTTAGCATCTGTAAATGAGCCTTAATGGAAATTATTTTTGATGTGAATAATAATATGAATTAATATTATACATATTGAAAATTAATGTGAATAATAATGTATAACGATGAGGATAATAATTATGTAAATAATTACGTAACTAGTTTGAAATTCTGTGATTTATAATATCTTCCATTGTTACAGATGTCTGAACATCTTTTAATATTAATTGTGCTATAAAGATACAGACAATAAATGCGCTGGTTCCCAAAGTTAAACATAATTCGTAAAAGGTGAAAAAAATGTGAGCAAATGTTGGTGAATATCTTATGAGGTCTGGGAGTGCTGAACAATTTAACAGATGAAGATCTCAAGCCTTTCGTTTGCCTGTTTCGAGGTACTGTCGATTCTGACTTCACATAATCGTGTGATAACTTGCGATGTCATCGTGCCAGCCTTATTCATGACTACTTTTAAACGAAAAATGTCCAAAGCCTGTCATGGCCTCCTCACTCACCTGATCTGAATCGCATCAAGTATGCACGGAATATGCACAGCATTTAACTTTCAGCTCTTCTACTCCCACCAATTTCCGTTCCAGAACTGAAAAGAGCTCTTCACGGCGCTTGGAGCTATTTCAACCAACAATTCACCAACAATCTCACAGAAAGTATGGGAAATTATTGTCTAACTTGCTTGGCTTTCAGAGGTGAATATATGTATATTATTTAACTGCGGTGTCGCCTTTTTGTTTCATTTGTTTTTCACTAAAGTGTGAACAGATCCAATGACAAGTTTTCTCTCACATTTATGCTTAACTTTAGGACACTTGTGTATCTTATAGTTTAAGATTTAAATTTTTATTTGCTGAAATGACACTAACGAATTATAAACAAGATGTATTGTTATTCTTATTTCATTTCCAAGAAAATCTTACATTGAACACGAATTTTATACATTTCACACTTAAATAGATTCAAGGATTTATTTTAAAAGAAGCGATTCTGCATAGTAGATTTTATAGTATATCAATATTTTTTTTTGTTTACGAATGACTCTTAATTCTTTAAAACCATACGTAAAAGAATAGAAAGAAAAAACTAAAGGAAAAACAGTTTTCAATAGAAGTGAACAAGAAAACGTGCAAAACTGAAAAGAGTTTAAAGAAGAGTTTCTTTTTGTTCGAAAAAATGGTGAAAAGAAAATCTTTTGGAAACTGCAAACATGCCTCCGGCTAAAATTTGGTGGCATTGTTATGAAATAAAAAAGGTGTACTTCGAAGTTATTTTCAAGAATCTTATAAAGAGACAATGAAAAGATTTAAAAAAAAAATACAAGACAACTTTTGAAGTCTTTTTTTTTTCCTTCTAACAAGCTATTTTATATAAAGGTTATATAATTAAATTATCAATTCGATTGAATTAAAGTAAGGACTGTGTGTTTAAACTCAAAAAAATATTTTAATATTGAAATTACGATAAATATATAACACATCCTAATATATTTTACAGTAATGCAATTACGGTAGATGTTCTGAGTTTTCTCTCTTTAAATTCCATTGAAATTTGGATATTCGAATTATCTTGATATGTCTTTTGTATATTAACAACTATTGCATGGGACTTTTGGCACCGTGTAAGAAAGTGAATCAAATATAAACGGGATTTTAACAGCGGCAGAGAACTCTCATACATTTTGCCACAGTAACGATAAGTTATTTATGGATTGAATAGATATTAGACGTCATTTTATTTAATTTGTGTTTATTTATTCAGTTGCTAGCCCCATGAAAAGAACGCCTAGAAAAATAAAACTTCTCCGCTGAAAGCAAAGGTCTGTTATCAGTTGGAAAACTTCTGTCTACTTTTTTTTTTGAAGAAGAAAAAGAGTGATTCTCTGTGATTTATATACACTAATATTTTCACCATCAACATCCAAATAATACAGAACACTTCTCAGAACTTTTGGTGATGATTATAGTAGCATTTGGTCCAAAAAACGTTTTACTGTGATCCGCAAATTTCTTTGTCTGCAGGAACATGTAAGACCCCTCACAACTGGTTGTAACAGGATAAAAATTAAACTTCGCTGAACAACTTTCGAACAACTTCCCTATAATTCGGACATAGCACCTGCAGAAAACCATGTGTATAGACTTCTCAAAGAAATGTTAGGAGGAAAGGGATTTTCATTGAATAATAAAAGAATTTTAGCCTAATTGGATCGGCATGCTCAAAACTTATTTTATCATACAGGATTAAAAATTAAACTCAAAATGTTGGAAAAACGTGTCGATCAAAATGAATAATATGTAGAGAAATAACATTAATGTTATTTTGTAAATAGTATTTAAAAAAAACAGAATCTTTTGTTTTTCATCCTTCCTCCTATATCGCATAAAGATATAACATACATTTCTGTCTGAGCAACTTTTTCTTTACATTGCTTTAAACGATGCTTTCGGATTTTTATTACTAAATCAACATTGCGTTTTAAAACTTATTTAATGCATAGTTTTATTCGATACATTTTACCAAATACCAAAATTGACATAAAAATTATGTGTGCGCGTGAACCAAGATGTTTTTAACCCAAACAAATTCCTGAACCTGACAGCTTTAAAAAATTTCTACCCATCTTCGATAAATAGAAAATAATCATAAAATTATTTAAAATATTACTGATAAAAATCCGTAGCATATCATACACATTCTATAAATTCAAGGTACTTTTTCATTTAACATATATAAAACGACAATAACCATAATATTAGAAAGCAGGTTTCTTGGTTTGAAATTATTAATAGAATATCCAAAAGAAAGTCTACTTAAGGTACAAAATACCTCACATAAGAAGTAAATAATAGCATTTAAATATATTTATGAAGGAATTTTATGAAAATAAGATTTTATTTAAAGTTAAGATCATTTTTTTTGAGATTGCTTTGTTCGTTGTTGATTTCAGGAATTTCAGTTTATGTATGTATTGTCTCTTAATAACGTAAAGCTAAGAAAGTTATTTTCTACAACTTTTGATGAAGAAAGCTCGGAAGTCCTTTTCCACTTCTAAATAGTTCACACGACATTAACTCGCTTTCAACATTTCCTGAGAATAGTCACACATTTGTCAGTATAGTCACACTTGGATACAAAAGAACACTAAAACAGTTCTTCGACCTTTGATTATTTAAATTCTGAAGCAAATTAAATTCAGCGTTTGTTCGTTTAGGAAGAGGGATATTCAGTGGTGTGATGCAAC
The DNA here is from genome assembly GCA_019974015.1 of Nephila pilipes. NCBI lineage: Eukaryota > Metazoa > Arthropoda > Arachnida > Araneae > Nephilidae > Nephila > Nephila pilipes. The sequence continues at coordinate 183,035 of BMAW01119540.1, forward strand.
TTTGTACACAGTGAAACGGACGGGATTGTGAACCGGCTGAAACCGATTTAGTGGGAGGTATCAGTGACAAAAAGAACCTTGTTCCATCATAATAGAAACAACGACAAGCAATGAGATATTTGAAAAGAGAGAATGATAACGCTGGGGTAAGAGGATGCTAGATTACAGAACGCTACAAAATACAGTACCATTCCAAAACATCGATAACTGTTTTTATAAGAATCAATACACTTTAAAAACTCACAGCACTTTACAAAAAATTCTTTGAGTATAGAAATTTTTTATAAGATCCTTCTGAAGGTATATTCAATGTAGTCCCCAAAGACAGTCAATATATTTACTTTCCAAAATTTCTTTTCCTTCTTACATATCAAAGAGAAATCAATATCTCTCAGTTTCTTTTTGGTATTGAATAAGTAAATATGTCATCTGAGAGTGAATTCAGGATAATGTGCCACGAGTTCACACACATTCATACTTTGCTTTCTTCGACCATGTGGTCACTTATGTCCGGCGTTGGAATGGTAGAAGTGATGTCCGGTATTTGGATGACAGGGGAGAGAGGGAGGTCGTCCTCTATGTTAGTGGGTATTCCAGGGACGCATTTGGGCAAAGATGACCTTCGCCTAGATAGTCTGAAGAAGTGATCTCTCTGCACGAGGTTGTGGAAGAGACGAGTCAATCGTGCCTCATAGCGCTCTGTGCGGATATATTTGATGACGACTATGCTCATGCCCAGGATGTACAATCCCAACACCACCTGAAAATAATGATTTATTAAATAAGATTATTAAGAAAAATATTAACATATTTAATCGTCAAAAATGTTATTAACGCTATTGGTCAGCATGAACGCTAATATATGGGCGGTTCAAAAAGTAGCCGCGCTAGGAATTGTATATATATATATGTTTGTTTTAAATATGTAAACATTTCGCAATTCAATGCTTCTAATATTTTTATTTTGGTTTTCAATAATTAAAACTTGGAATTCAATATTGTTTTATACATGTTAAAATTATATCTATATTTAATATTAAAAATTATTTAAATACTTTGTTCTTTATTTATTTTATGTTATAAATATTTTCAAATTTTTCTGGGATTCCTCATTCATTTTCCATTTAAATGGCTTTGTTGTTTGTTTTCTGTTGATTTTCTATTAATTTCATTTTTGGTTTTATAATCTTTTTTTATAATATAATGTAGATGTGGACAGTTTGGTTATTAATTCTGAAATAACCCACCATATTTAACGCCTTTCAGCCAGCTATATCTTTAATTAATCAATTTTTTTTTCTTTTCTTCAATATTGGGAATTTTCTATTTTTTTAATTTTTTAACTCTTCTAATGGTAATTTTGATGATTTTCATATAAATTATTTCATTTTATTTATTTGGTTTTGAAAACATTTCGATGGTACATTATGTTTTTATTTTATAGTATTTATCTATATAGTTCTACTCTTATGTCACTTTTGGTTTTTAAAGAAATAATCTTATTTTTTATTATAAATATTATGCACTTATTTGCAAACAGTTCTTTACAGTATAGCTATTAAACATCTTTTCAACAAAAATTCTTTAATGATGTTAGGAATGAGGTTAGAGAAATATATTTAAAAGAAATATAGCCATTTGTAGATAATAAGCTATATTTCTAAAATGAATTATATAAATTTTCCTAACATTAACTCCTCAGTTCCATAAAACACCTATAAAATTCGCACTGTAACTAAGAGTCTTAATACTTATATTACTACAGTAGGTAAAGTTATATAAATTACTGTCGATAATACTTCTAATATTAAAAATAATTATGATTCGATTAAGTATACAAAAATTAAAGATATTTACTCAACCTATAATTGGGCTTTGAAGCTCTGTTTGATTCAATAGATAATCTTATAAAAGTGTTTATATAGTTATTTTTTCGAAAAAAATATTATTACATTTTTTCGTGTGAAACATTTTATTCCTTAGTTTATTGAATTCTGAAGGTAAATTATATTATTTTCAATGATGAAATAATATTAACAGTTAAAAGGGCATACCACAATGCGGTCCTTCTAGTAATAGTCTTTCTAACTTATATATTTAATAATAACAGTCTTTTAAACTTATATATTTAATAATAATAGTCTTTCTAACTTATATATTTAATAATAATAGTCTTTCTAACTTATATATTTAA
>BMAW01119543.1:0-25472 GCA_019974015.1 Nephila pilipes
CAATTATAACAGTTTATTCATTTTGATGAGAGTAAGAGGCAATAAACATACACATTTTTGAGATGGATAATGCAAGATGCGTTACTTCTGATTCCTTGGTTTCAGCTGAAGTGGGAAAATTTTACCTCGTCTTCCAATTTATAGGAAGGGATTTCTTCAGATCATGTGGTAACTTAAGTGTTATAAGATAAAGGAGTTCTGAGAGATTTTGATGACATCTTTAAGCCTGATATCTTAAGCTATATGTATATACCTATCTACAAAAAAAATTACTATTTTGTCAAAGTTATCAGTGAGCGATATCGTTTTGTATATTAATATTGTTAGCCTTAACATAGCAAATGTTAAAATAGATAAAATGGTTTTATAAATGTAGCATCTATTTTAAATGTTATTTAAGACTACAGATTTATTTATAGTAGCTGATAAAAGTAATTGAAAACCGTCAGTAAATGTATATGAGAGCATATTAATTCTTTTAAGTGGATCTCCAGAGGCACCTTGTAGTTTTCCACATTAGTCAAAGGACAAGGATGACGTCAGAGCTGATACCTCGAACTCCAAGAGTCCACACCACCTCAACGGAATGACAGATTTGACATGCATCTGCCTCGTTATAAGCTAGATCTTTAGTGGCCACAGGCTTAAACTTTAACAAGCTTTTGGAAACATCGCTGGGCGTGTGTTTGTGGTTCTGACTACGGTGTTATTATGGGGTGAAGGACAGAGTTATAATTTTGCGATAGAAAAAACATTTTTTTGTTTGATACCCTGGAAGAAAATATAAACCATGTATCCAATTTCGGATCCAAACCTGAACCCGTCAATGTACATCTCACACTTGGACGAGCCCTCAGAGTTTGTGTTAGTAATTCTATCCTCGTGGTTTAATTTGTGAATAGTAAAGAAATTATCAATTAAAATGTGATCTTTGATATTATTGACATTACTTTGATTACTTTGACATATTGAGAGCTTTATTGTTTTATATTTGATTTTGAAGAAAATTTTTGAATACACAGATTTTTGAATAGTAAGTATGCGAGAGGTGAGTGTGTGATGGTGATGTTTAATGGCGCAAGAACATGATATGGCTATATTGCGTCTAACAAGGTGTAACTGTGATCTAGATGCTTAAAAAAATGGAAATATATAAAAATTAGTTTGATAAGAAGGAAGGCTGAAAATAGAGAGGATCTGCTATAGTATCCCAGGGTCCATCACCTTTTTTACTAAAGACATTAAACCCCATAGGAAATGAAAAACATCAACACGATGCCTCGGGTGGGAAAGGCCCATATTTACTCAAATAAGGTAATCTTCTGAGAGCCAAAAAATAAGAAAAATCTGTGAAACACTGAACAAAATGGTATAAGATCAAAATTAATTCGCAAGAATGAGTATTGAAAATAAAGAAAAATCGTTAGGGTATCTCGGGGATGCGTCACCTTTGTTTATCACAGACAATAAACCTCATTGAACAAGAATCACTTGGATGTCTTTGGGTCATTAATCATGTTCCTGAAGCCCCTGAGTGTAAGTATATGAGACAAATGCGGAGAAAGAGCCTACTGAAATGGTACTATAAATTTTAGTGTTTTTTATTCATTGCAAGTGTTGAACAGATTAAAGAACTTTTATTAAAAAGGGGTAAGTCATCCGAGTTCCATATTCTACGATTGGTTCCAAGTCGACTATGTATTATAATTTTTTTGGGTAAAAAACAGATTTAAAATTAGATACTCTACTGAAGTGACTATAGGTTACAGATTTTACCTTCAATATATTTAACACGAGGTGACTAGGAGAACTAGTTATTTAAGATTAATCCAGAATATTTTACTGATTTAGCTATTTTTATTAGGTTATTAAATTTTGAGAATGGGATGTTTTTTGGGGGGAGGGGGAGCGGGTGTTGCGAAAAATGGTTTCACCGCGCGCTCCACGACTACGTACACCAGGAAAAAAAGTAAAACGACATGGGCATCCTGAACAGATATTTCTAAAAATATTTGAATTATCAACATGACATCCATTTTATGTATTATTAATGTTACAATCGGGATTTTTTTTTCTAACTATACAAGTGATTCAAAACAGCAAGATCATTGGCGAATGTTTGAATGAAATAGTTTTCAAAATTAATATCTAGAGTAGAAGTAAATGATACACACATAGGGTAGGTGCAAGTATCAAACCCAATGGACAAACCTCAAAAAATCTCAATAGTTGATTAAACTGAAGTAAAATTATAAGCATTAAATGTATATTTTGCGATTTATTAATTAACTGTACAAAATTATTTGAAAGCAATCAGAAATCTTATAGGTATTGAAAATATTAAAAAGTACCAACCAAATTCTATGTTTTAAAATACAGATTTTATATCTACAGTGAGCGTAATAAGTATTCGTACGAAAAAGCTATTAGGAAAGAAATTATTGATTTATTATGTTAATTTAAAGAAAATAATAATTTAAAAGGTAACATTTAAGAAATACTTTTCAACAATATGAATATAGGGTAAAAAAATTGAATAAATATTGTATTTAAATAATTTTCTTTTTCACGAATTTCAAAACTTATTGATTTTAAGACATATAAAAATGTATTCAGACATTGAAATAAATGCAAATGTTTAAGTTTTGAGATTGGATTAATAAGTTTTTTTGTTGATAATTGAAATAATTTATATTGGAGCACATGTAAGATGATATGGTGGAATTAATTAAATTTAATTGATAATGTTGAATTTTCTGTATGGTCTGTGAGTCTAAAGAAAATTGATCATAAAGCTTTAACTATATAGACGGTAATTTCGGACGACCGACAAAGATACGTACAACTTCAAACAATTACATAAGAAAAGAATGAACCTTCAGCGAGACTAGTTAAAACAATAAAATAACTCAATAAGATTATTTTCTACTACCTTAGTACAGTTTAACATATGATTTTTTTTCGTAACATGAGTAATATCTAGACGATAATTCACGAACGTTTGAACATGCTAACATTAACTGTAGCTACAGTCGTTTGGAACTTTTGTTTCAATTCTTAGAGAATGTTATCATTTGTTCTGAACACATCGTCTTTTGCATAACACCAGAAGAATAGGTCTAACGGGGTAATGTCAGGATACAGAGTTGGACATGTTATGGGGCTTTCAATGTCAGTCTAAGACTGTGGGATATGAATTATTCAGAGATTCACGAAAAACATGAAACAGTGATCTATCAGAAAATAATATTCGATTCAGAAACAGTTCATCGGTCTCAACACGACGAAGCATATCATTTACAAATTCGAACCATTTCGAATAATTTTCCAGGTTTAACGCAAAATCTGAATTTTATAGCCTAAAAGTCGTGATCGCTTATGAAGCATTCTCTGTATCGTGGGCCTTGCCATATTCAGTTATTCGGATGCTTTTGAAATTGAATCTGTAAGGATTCTAAAAAATGTTTCACATACTCATTCCACTCATTCTTTACTAGTATTAGGGCTATTATATCCTTTTTTTATGATTCACATTTCCCGTTATCATAAATTTGTAATATCACTCACGAACGCTTGGATGAGATGGTGATATTTCGCTGTACTTCGATAATTTTTTTTATGACCGAATGGATTTTGTCTCGATAAACCACTGAACCCATTGAGCTTTCGTCATGGGATCATCCATTTTTGAAAACGAAATTCTTTAATAATTATTTACATACTGGGCAGCGTCATCTATGATCAGAAACGCAATGAAAAAAAAACAACTTTTTGAGTTATTTTAGTCATTGTAACTAGTTTTGTTGTAGGCCAATTTTTTTAAAATAAGTTTTTGAATATGTACGGATTTTTAGGAGACACATTCAATATAAGTAATGGAATTTCAATATTAGTTTAGTAGATCTCATTCAGCCATGCAATTAAATGATTAGAGCTGTACGGCTTTTAAAAATACTACACAACATTCCTATCCTGTGTTGACCATTACAATCTACTCGTGATTTCTCATAAATATGACTTGAGAAACGCTGTTCAACAAGAAGAGGAGTGATTGTCTTTCTAGTTTAGTGACTTCAAATTTGATTGAATTTGTGCAAAGACTCACAGCAGTTATTCCAGCTAAAGGATATCCTACCAGGTATCAAGTATAAAGACAATTCTAATTCAAGCATTGGAGATTAAGGGCGTTGTACAAATATTTCCTGCATGATTATTGTTTTACAAATCTTATATTTTATTTTCAAATTTTACATGAAAATTATATATGGAAATATATATAAAGACGTAGTGTATAATTTGCTATATATTTTTGACACAGCGGAACTTCTTCAAATTATGGCTTTCAATTCACGAATGTTTTCTACACTCTCTGTATAAAAGTTAGACACGTATGAGAATTAATTTCATAACATTTCCAAATATATTGGTAATTAGGTTTATATACTACATCTTCACAATTCATATTATTTTAAATCGGAATAGAAGAGAGAGTATCATATTATAATTCGTTAAACTTAGTTGAAATCTGCTTATAAAAATTATTCCAAATTTTTTTTTGTCGTGAGATGATAGGAAACGTATTGGTTGATACGATTTATTGAACGACAGGCACATCCCTGGATTTAATAATAATTTAAATATTTTATAATGATTTGGAAAGTAAGATACGAATATACATAAATTTAAAGTTTTGATTAAAATATAGGGGTAATTAATATGTCTTGATTTTCAATTGTTAACATGGCCAATGAGATCGTGGTTAAGACGTTACCCGCTCTCTAAATTTCTAAAGGCTGTCTTGATTTCTTCGGTAAAGAAGTTTAATGGCCGCGGTACCCTATGATCGTGGACATGCGACCGTCGCTGTATTCCTCGAATCGTGAGTTCAAGTCCAGGACCACAAAATGTCCTCCATGAAGCCGGGATGATGCACGTTAAATCTGGCCGGGATTCCAAGTTCCCCCGTTGGTATAATGTTGAAGTTTGGAGAGGAAGATGCCAGCTCAGGTATCGCATCTGTCATTAGACTAAAGCTGGGAATTGCGGTAATAAGTAATCACATCACATCAGACAATAAGTTAGCGGTCGCAGAAACCGAGTGGTTATGGTCGCAAGCATATTACAAGCTTTGTTGCAGTCGAGTTGTTGATTAAAGTCCTGATGCCACTAAATATCTATCATGTAGTGGGGATGATGCACGATAAAACCGAAACATAGTATTTAAAAAAAGCAATTATGCATCTCTTACTAACTCGCTCTGGTTCGTGTGAATAAAATAACTGCATTTGAGGAATCGAGTTTATAATGTTCAATAGAACCTTTCTAGCTATGCTTCGGAAATTCCTTGACAAAACGGTTACTTCGGTCTGCTTCCTTTATCTCCAACGAACTAACTTCCATTTCCGCTATTCAATTCTTTGTTGCTTTTACATGTAATTTATCCAGTCTCTTCATTGCACTTCATAATATCAATCTAATGTACATAACTCATGTTTCGTTTCGTTACCACGAATTTTGAATTAACACACACACAAGCACAATCTGAAAAAAATTTCAAAAACTTAGTTGAAAGGAATATCAAGATAGAGCCTAATGTTACCAAGCCGTCGGGACTCAATAGCTCCACGTTGGGATAATGGAGATGTCAGAAGAGTGAAATGCTGCTTGATCATGATGTTGCGCTTCGATCATGGTTCAAAATTACGATGTCTGTTAGCAATGGAATTAGTGTTGCTTCTAAGTACTACATAAATTGACAACTATTCCGGCAATAAGCTATCAGACCGATCGAGGCAGTCAAAAGAAAGGAGCAAGAAAGTTATAGAACTAAAGAGGAAAGAGAGATTATAACACAGTTTTGACCCATTCTTTCAAGGTCACCTCGAAGCATAATTTCAAGAGTGTAAAATAATTAGTTCTTTTTTTTCAGATTTGCTTATTCGTAATTGCTATGCATTAGCCACTGATGAACTATTCTGTTAATGATCCATAGATCGGGTACGTAATATATATCTAAGCAACGCTGTTAGACGTGTGACTTAATGTAAACTTTCGTCGGGTATGGTGTACAATGTTGTTGTTAGCTGTAAACGACCTTCAGGTTATTAAGTCATTCAGTCTCCATTCATGTGTGACTTTTCCAAAGGCCCTATTTATATTATCAATCAACTAACACTTGAACCGAAACTAAAAAAACATCTGCCATCGTTAGAAAGTAGAATACATAAATATATAGTTTCTTCGAGTTAAAATAACAAAATCTAATTTCCGGGTCAAACGTTTCAGATCTACCACTTTTATTTTGAGATTTTCTTTGTTATAACTTAGAAGATAGAGCTTGTTTTGGTTATTGTGATTATGAAAAGTTCTAGTGAAAAGCAATGATGTTTGTAGATAAAGAGAGATATAGGCCACATTTTGATACACATTTTATTGTTAAATGAAACTCAAAAGTCTTGACAATTTAGCTTTTAATATTCATTTATTTAACGTCGTATTTCATTCCAACTAGAAAGTATTTGTTTCCAGGTACCAATTTTGAATAAATGAATATATCTATTGCAGTCATCATGCTTCTCGAAATTCGGAATTTGAATATTCGTATTAGGAAACAAATACAAGTTGTGACACTTTTATCTCCAATTCTGAGAAGCAAAAATTCAGACTTCGTAAATTAATACGTTGATTTTAATTTCATCGTCTGTTACAATTAGAAAAATGTTCAGAATATTTATAGTCGCAAAGCTCTGTTATAATTCAGTACATATTCAAAAAGGCAAAAAAGAGAATTAGTTCTCTTCATAATTCTGAATTTGCAAATATCCGAAATCTGATGAAATGCTACGTTTTTCTGTTCTCAATCCGATATTTGATCTGATTGGTTTTATTGGCGTAAGTGCCACATATAGCCAAGGTATGCCAAACACAAGTCAATTTTCGGAAAACAAGCATATAATGTAACTCATAAAATGTATATTTATAAACTAGGTGTAAAGGACGTACGGTAAAGATAAATTTTGATTGACAAGAAAGAATGTGAAAAAGGAAAGGGAAACATCACCAGAGCACATCATGAAAAAGTATCACTACCTCTGTTTAGTTAGGACAGTATGCCCCATGGAGAATGGGAAAGACTGTTCAAGTCCCTTGAGGGGGCATGACCACTCTATATTAATTTAACGAAGGTAACAAAATGAGTGAAATAAATTAAATGTGAAGAAATATACTTTAAAATAAATTATTTTAAATAATTCTAAGCATTGTAATCATTGTTTACGTTTTTAAAGTATTTAATTATAATATGAAGAAATTAAAAAAATTTGTGTATATATATATATATATATATATGAATAAGTGCTGCTATTTATTTATTTATTATTACTATGAGTTTCAAAATAGTTTCTAGAATACTCATATTTATCTTTCTGGGACTTCTGATACTTTTGCCTTTTTAATGCCTATCAGCATTTGAAAATTGAAAATGAAAGAGACAAGAACTTTAAAAAGTAGACAAATGTCTTTCATATTTGATAATATACTATTCAGACTACTTGTTTATACGATATGGCACATAATGAAGAGTTTGTACAAAATCATATAAGCTAACTCTTGAAACGCTTATCCAAACTCATATAAAACATCGAAGTAATTTTACATGTAAATTTAAAAATTATGGATAAATTATGAACAAAAAAATACATATGTAGCTCAAGAAATTTGAAACTTTGGAACTGATTATGAGATCTTTAATTACATAAAAGGAGGAATTCTACTTTAAAATACTGAAAAAAATCATAGTATTATTACATTTAGTAACTGTTAAATTTGCTTCAAATTCCAAAAATTGGAAGCTTACAGCAATATACACTTTTTTTCTTATTAACTTTTATCTTCTTTTCGCAACTGAATCTGTTTAAAATAATAAATTATAATTTGATCCACTTAAATTTCTCACCAGGATGTGAAAACGTATGAGATATTAAACCTTTCAGTCAAGTTTGTAATTATGTTTGCCTCTATACCACTTCAAAAAGACATATTAAAATATCACATACTTATATACTGCATCCCATTTCCTTTAAGAGTGATTTTATTTGAATAAAAAGCAGATAGAAAATGTATCACATCAAACATTTACAAAAGTAAATGATTCCGAAAACTGTATTTCAAAATCGCACGATAAAATACGTTTTGTAAATCTCAAAAGTGATAAAACCAAGCCCTCTCGATATTGCACATTTAAGTAAATCCTCCAACCATTTCGAAAGCTAAAATAAATGTTCTGCATAGACCCATCTCATACTTTCCTCCTCCATTGAAATCGAAATATTCTTTTCGTCATCGCTATCTGTCTCCTAAAAAAAGTTGTCTCCGTTCTCCACCAAGCTCTTATCTCAAGAATAAAGTTTCTGTAACATTTCTGCCTACCTCTATCAACGTTGTCATCCATTCTCGTTCAATCCAGAATATACCTGAAAAAAAAAATCTTCAAGCTTTTACTCAACAGTGTGGTTTTATCGCTTGGAATTTATATATTCTGCTCAATCCAGACGTTTGAGAGACCAATCGGCTTTTAAAGAGATTTGTTTTGCCTTTGTGAAGTATTAAGGATACGTCTTCCATTTAATGGACTAAAAGCATGTTCTCGCATTAGCACATAAATTATTAGAGACGTAGCATTTCCTCCTCCCAATAAATGGTGTTTCCTAGGAATTTCATGAACGTTTTTATTGAAAGGAAATGTACTTGTTTGTTTTTTGACGTCTATGCGGATAGAATCGTTTAGCTTGTTCTTTTATTCGCTATTCGGTAACTTAATATGTACTGGTATCTCAGACAAATTAATTTCTTTTATGCCAACGAAAATGTCTGATATTAATTTCAATGATATTTTGGTGAAGATTAATTTCTAGTTATCAGTAATTAAATTTAGGTAATAAATTCATAATCAAATATATGTATGAAGTCAAATTTTTAAAATTTTTTTTAAAGATATTACAGTTGTAATGTTGGATTATTCGCTGATTTTTCTTTCAACTAACACTTGTGTTTACTTTTTGATAATATTTTTTAATACACTTCCAATAAAATAAATTGTTACATAAGTAGAATAGACTGGATTAAAGAAGTATGTTTGTAATGTATTTCCATCTATATTTAAATCCACAGCCATTTTAAAGTAGTCTAATTAAACAATCGATAAGTTCAAAACTGCAGTTGAAGATATATAAAAGAAAAACATCACAGTTTATTACATATTAAACAAAATTAAAGTCCGCTCATTTTCTCTTTCAAATCCCTCTTAACTCAATGAATTCTAGTTTATATTCAAGTATTAAAGTCTTAGCTTATCAAATTATTCATTCCGATTCAAGCACTTCTCACTCAAAGCCTATTCGAATCTTGTTATTCTGTAAAGGAGTCACTTCAAACTATTTTCAATCTAAACGATTGATTACGATGATTAGCACTAACCTACAACATCTGCCGTTAAGCCTCATTTATTCAACTCTTTCTTTTTGATTCTGTTTCGCTTATATATCATTATCTCAAATTCAGCTCACTGCGCTTCTTATCTTCATATAATTTACCTAATCATGTTACATTTTGTTGGTAATTTGGAGTTGTAATTGTATGCAATTCAAACTACAAGAAGTCATCAAGGTTACAGAAGGAAAAACTCCCGAACAGCCCAACGTCACAGAATGAATTTATTTAAGTACATGTATATATACACGAAGTTAAATTAAATATTAGGGTTAAGAGTGAGTGTAATCGGTAGTTTGCACAGGACGGTGAATGTGGTATTACATCGAATGCAAACTGTTTGTTATTCAGGGTTATTGTACTGGAATTCATATTGGTGAGAGTTAAAAACACACTAACCACCTATTAATGTATTTTAATTTACTCGAACCCAAGAGAGATGACAAGTGAGAACTTAGATTTTTTTTTTCTAAGCAAGAATTCAGGCACGATGAAGGAAAGTAAATGTCAGACAAAGTAATCTATTCATAATTTATCTATAAGTAAACAAAGTTTCATTAATCTTACTGTCTCAACACTGAATATGATGCTTAGCGATTGCTTATGTTTAGAAATAATGACCGCAGATGGAAATAAAAGGTGAATGGTACTCGGAAGCTATCTTTAATCCGGTACGTTTGGGACCGTAGCCCTACCGGATTAATGATTTTAATGGATTAATGAGCTTCGATACAGTATTAACGGGGATACCAATAACAAATCCCCCTAGCTAAAATTGTAATCGATTAAAACATGTATTTAATGTGTTTATACATATTCCAAACCTTTGTAGACGATATAAATGTCCGACAAATTATTTCGTACCATTCTAGCGACTTGAAAGTTAAATTTAAACATTGAACATTAATTTAATTGATTATTGTATTATTTGTATTGATAAAAACGTACAGAGCGTAAAAGAAAAGTTAAAGTAACATTACACCTTCGAAGAAACTTTTTGAAATAATGTAAATTTTTCCCACAAATGCATATTTTACGACCAAATCGGGTTTTAAAATTAGGAACACTCCAAGTAAAAACTTTGTTAGTGTATAATTTTACTGTCAAAATGACATTTTATACAAAAATAAGCTAGGATTAAGACTTTCGTAACACATGATAACTGAAAAGAAAATAGATATATTTACATTTTGTAAACGAAAATTAAAACACACACACGCCATACAACACACCCATATATGTTCAATAATCTTATATAATTCCATATACTATAATTATTCGATATATAATTTCCATGTTACATTATATATATATTATTATTTCCATATACATGATAATATATATATATATTCCATATATAATGTATATATATCATATATATCATATAGTTTTTAGGGTTGGAAAAAATATGAAACTTACCTTTTTAAAAACATGTTTCTTTTAGCTATATATGGTGTGGAAACCCGTTGCATCCAAAAGCTTGCAGTCTTCTCGGTGGATAAAGACTCGGTTCTGTATGTGTGCCAAGGGAATGATTATACCATTCTTCCTGCCAAAATGGTGAGCAGAGTTCAGATATACGATGTTGGCGTTGATTAACTTGAGAACGACCTTTCCGTTCCAATGTAGACAACAAGGTTCGATTATGCAGGTCTGGTGACTGTGGTGGCCAGGGGAGATGGGACAAATCCTCCTCGTGCTCAGAAAACCAGTCCTGGACAATGTGAGCTGTGTGAACAGGGGCTTTGTCGTCTTGGAAGACACCATCACCATCGGGGAACAAAGTTTGTACCATGGGATGAACTTGATCTGCCAAAATGTTCACATAAGTCTTGGCAGTCATGTGCCCTGACACAGTTATCATGGGGCCAGCAGAGAACCACGATATGGCTGCCCAAACCATAACAGAACCCCCGCCATGTTTCACTCTTGGCAACAAGCAGTCTGTATTATAGGCTTGAGATGGCGTTCTCCAAACGTAAACTCGGCCAGAAGTGGGAAACAATGTGAAAGAAGACTCGTCAGACCATATTATACGCTTCCACTGCCCTATAGTCCAGGCTTTATGACTTAAACACCACCTTTTCCTGTTACGGGCATTAGCATCACTGATGAGTGGCTTCTCAATTGCAGCACGGCCAGAAATTCCCTGTTTATGAAGCTCCCTTCTAATTGTTTTGGTACTCACAGGGTTCTGTAACACAACATTCATTTCAGCAGTAACTTTTGCAGCTGTGGTCTTCTTATTTTTCGTCACAATTGCCCTTAATGATCGTCTGTCACGATCACTCAGCACACACTTTCGTCCGCGCTGTGATTTAGCAGATGATGTTTTTCCGCTTTTCAAATATGCGGAATAAATCTTCGATACAGTACCTCTTGAAACACTAAACACCTCGGCTACCTTGCTTTCGGAAGCACCTACCATACGTGCTCCAACAATTTGCCCACGTTCGAAGTCTGTTAACTCTGACATAATGCAATGACAACCTCACATAACAGTACTCCGACAACAACTGAACTGTTTAGCACATTTACGAAGTTGTATAGGTGGCGTTAGTAGTCAAAAACACCAGCGCCACCTACATATTTCATTAAAATCAATCTTTCTTTTCAAACATGCATTTTACAAGGTGTTTCCATATTTTTGTCCACCCCCTGTATATATATATATATATATATATATATATATAATTTCCATACTCTTATACATATATATACTGTTCATAGAAAATGCAACACCATTAAAAGATCTATCCCGAATCAAATGAAATTTAATGCAGAAACGACTTGTACTGATACAAATAAATGATGAAATTTTCAAAACAAAAGAAACAAATTAAGCGTCCGAAATCAGTATTTGGTGCAGCCACCATGCGCTGCAATAAGTGCTGCTATACGACGTGGCATGGAGTCAAACAGATGTTGAATATCTGCTTGAGGAAGAGAATTCCATATCGCTTGTATGCGCAACCAAAGTTCGTCTTTGGAAACTGCAGGACGCGGATCACGAGCGAGACGCCGACCAACCATATCCCACACGTGCTCAATAGGCGACATATCCGGTGAATAAGCAGGCCAAGGAAGAAGTTGCATGCGTTGTGCTGAACAGAAGTCTCGAACAGTCCGCGCAACATGTGGGCGTGCATTATCCTGCTGAAAGATAGCTCCAGGGATGCCTTGAAGGAAAGGAACGACTTCGGGCTGTAGCACTTCACGGACGTACCTGTTGCTATTGAGATTACCCTCAATTCGTATCAAATTGGATCGTCCATGATACGAAATCGCACCCCAGACCATAACTCCGGGTGTTCGACCACTATGTCGTTCAATAATACACTCAGGAAGGCAGCGTTGACCGGCATAACGTCTAACACGAACACGGCCATCATGGGTCCACAAATTGAAGCGTGATTCATCTGAAAAGACAACTTGGTGCCAATCAGCTCGCCTGTCTCTGTGCTCAAGAGCCCACTGCCGACGCAGCCGTCGATGATTCGCCGTGAGGGGAATCCTGTATAAAGGCACCCTTGCACGCAATCCACGGCGCAGCAGACGACGACGAATTGACGAAGCCGACAATTGTACACCTGTAGCAGTAGACCAACGTGCTGCCAGCTGTATTTTTCAGTAAAGAAATATGTCGTTTATGGAACCTTTTCGGTTAGAGAAATTCATGATCAAATAACATTAAAATAGTTATAACTAAGTTTCTAATTAGGATAGAAACAAAATTCAAGTATATTTTAAAGATAATGGATTGAATTTTAGAGCGAGATTAGAAATGAAGAAACGAAACCATTTCCATAATACTACTTATTATTAAATATTTATTTTTAAGTATCACTTAATATGTAATTTTCTGACTCATTTTAATTTTACTTTTTACATATGAAATTCAAGTACATGCGAAACATGCTCGAAATAAATAATAAGCTATTATTCGAAAGTACACAAGTTGTCGAATTTCATTAAAGGAATCGAGACACTTTCAACAAGAAAAAAATGAGCTTATTTTATGCCGAATTTAAATAATCCATATTTTTTTAATATTAAAAACAATGGAAATATTAATTTGTAAAATTGTAATGGAAATTTAACGGAAAGCTTAAAGCGCGTGTTTTCTTATACATCGTTATTTTTAGACATCGTTATGTCCCGACTAGTTTTTCACCACGCATGCTTCTCACCTATGCATTGTGCGCTGAAAGTTGCTTGTTTTAATGTCTCCTATAACCCCTTAAATTTTTATGCATGATATTCAAAACTCCCTGCATGTTCAATATATAGGAAATAGCTTCACTTCATAAAGTGAAAAATATGATCACTGCGGATAGAATAGATTTTCAAACCAGCCTTGCAGAGTTTTAAAAAAGTGCATTTTGAGAAAAATTCAAATATTTATATTCTTCTCTGTGGTTTTGCAGATTTGGAAACAATTTTAAAATTCAAATTTAGAACGTTCTATTTATCAGGATTTCTTTAATTATAGATTTATGGATTCAGAGATATACCTTCTAATTTTAACAGCAAATTTTAAAGCTTATTAGCGATTCAGTTACTTGGAAAAATATTTTTCGCTCTAACTGTTTATGGAGGCAATCTTAATAGATGTTTAAGAGAAATAGCATTATACATTGAGTTACAATAAGTGTAACAAAAAATTATTATAATCTCTACCATCATATTCACTTATTCATATAATCATTAGTTTGAATATCAAATATTATTTTTAAAAATGTGTTTTGAAATATTGGTGACTTAAGCAAATTTTCTGGATACATTTCAAATAATATTCAAATACAACAATTAGCATTTGAACCTTCAATTTTAAAATAACTTTCTTCCCTGACTGTAAAATAACAGATGGTTATCTGTTTTTCAAATCTTGTCACGAATAATATTTCTTAAAATATATGCGAAACTTTTGAGTTACGGCACATAAATTTCTCGGCTTATACAATATTTTGATTTCGTCGTACTTCAAAAAGTAAACTTTCTGCTTGAAGTTTTTTCTCCTCTCTCACCAACATCATTTTTTACATAAAACCGATATTTCATTAAAAAGAACGAGTCAAATTTTTTTTCCACTTGATGCCGAAAGGTATCTAACATAGGTTTCCCAATACAAATTTATATTTTGCTTTGCTTGTATACAGATGTAAAAGAAGTCCTAGTTCTCACAAATGTTTCGTGTCTTTGCATTAGAGATGGGTAAAAAAAGGAAAAATGTCTCTTGTATTTATAAATATTCTTCTTTTTTATTTTAAATGTATGTTTTATTTGAAGAATTGAATTTAGCATTCCTGATAAAGTGCTAAACTTTCTTTTCAGTTTCCTGGGAAAACAATTTCTTATATATGATAGTCTTAGAAATATTCGTTTTCATTTCAGCTTTTTGAAGTTACTCTTATGTTGTTATGAAAAAGGAAAAAAAAAAAATGTATGGATGACACTAAAAATTACTACAACTTCTTTAAATACTGAAAGCCTTAATTTAGTAATAACTCTTTCCCACAAAATTTTTCATTATTTAAATAAATGATATTATCTACTTGTAATCCCAACTAAATATTTGGATTATAACTATAATTTTCAAAATAAATGTGTAATGAGAAATGAGTACATCAAAATTAGGAGCGCACATTGTTTTGTCAAAACAAATCTTGGGAAAAAAACATGGATTTGTATCCCGATATAAAAAAAAAAACTCTTTTTGTAGAATAGTAAAAACAGTTCAGTTCTCATTCAACCCCAGACGAAAAGTAGTCACAGATTTCTGAATACATATTTACAATGTTGGTTACTGAACTGTGTTTCCAGAAGATTAATCTGTGCAGCTATCGATAATACTATAGATTATCCACTAGTTGTATTGTCAGTCCTCTTGATATATCGATAGTAATATTAATATTTCATTTAATATATCGATAACACTATCGATATTCAACGTTATAATATTTAATAATGGAATAGTGTCGTTATTTTTCCTATGATAATATTACATATATGATTACTGATTGGTTAGTTATAGACATCATAATTGACAGCATAATTAAACCACGCTATGGGAGGACTTGGAACCTCGACCATATTTGACGTTTATCATACCCGCTACACGGCGGGCCTTTGATGACATCAAATCCTGCTAAGACTCAACGAAAGTATCTTCGGCCATGAGCTCCCGACCATGGCTTCCTGGTTATTGCGGACACAAAATAAGTATGGATAGAGGATTTATCTGACTTTCTTGTTAATAACAATACTATTTAATTTTAATTTTGGCACTCTAAAAATCAGTATTGAATGACTCCACATCCAAATCTGAATCAGTAATACTCCATGTATAATATTGTGTATAATTCAGTCAATATATTGCACTCCAAATTTTTGATATCGACTTATCCAATACTTATTACGCTTATGGCTTGCAATACCTTCTACAATATTATTGATTACCGATATTGGATCGCCAGTTACGAATATTATCATTATTTGAAAACCATTTCAATATGTCATCGATTATCAATCATTGGTTGTAACGATGATGCATTGCTTTTTTATGGTATACTTAAGATAAGAAATGAAAAAAAAAAAACACTAATTAAAAATCTGAATAAATTGTTTAAAATTTATCTTATATATTTCAGTTGAATAAAATATAATACATAAGGGTTGTTCGATTCCTTCGAAATTAATCTATTGCTTATGGGTGTCACACATATAATAAAACAAACACTTCAAATTGCAAATAATTTGATTTCGCAATTAAAACCCAAAACCCTAATAATGTGCTGCAGATATTTGTCTGTCTCATATGACCTAATGTTAGCTAAGCAATATTTCACCGTCAGTTAATGGCATTTTATCGAATAAGGAACTGTAACGGGAGAGGCAATAAATCTTTCTTTGAATCGAAATTTGGCTTTCACTTCAAAGTCTCATATCCATAATGGATTCGCAAAGGGCGAGGCGTCGAAGTTTCACAAATCCATTCTGAATTATTACTCACATCATTTGTTTTGGAATCATTTTCTAGTCACGTTTTCAAACCAAAAGAGTATGCATAAACCGTGAACGGAAAGCGATTCAGATATTTTTAGATTCCAATTTTGAGAATCTATAGAATCAATATTTTAAAAGAAAAAAAATAACAGTTAAATTTCAAGTAAAAATAAAGAAATAAGAAGAAAACTAAATTAAAAACAAAATAAGTTTCTTCACGTGTGTTCATTTAATATTACTTAAATTACTAATCAAAACGTAAATAA
The DNA here is from genome assembly GCA_019974015.1 of Nephila pilipes. Classification (NCBI taxonomy): domain Eukaryota; kingdom Metazoa; phylum Arthropoda; class Arachnida; order Araneae; family Nephilidae; genus Nephila; species Nephila pilipes. The sequence goes on from BMAW01119543.1 coordinate 16,758, forward strand.
TGATTTTAGTAGTATTTAAAAAGCCTAAACTACATACATTATTTAAACTAAAATACATTAGAGTCATATTTTTGAAGAAAGGAAAAAACGTATTTTATTGAATTACTATCAAAACACATTTCTTATGTTGAATAACGGGTTATTTGTTTACATTTTATGCGAAACTAATACTTTTTAAGAAATAAATATTACTATTTATATTTATGCTGGAAGTATAGTGTTAATAAAAATTTTCATATCCTACCCCATTTAAATATACATTACAGGTAATATTTATTACTTCTAAATACATATTATATTTTCATTTCATGAACGCTCGCATATTGTGATCCTTACTTAAAATTTAATTAATTACATTTATACATCAAAATTTACTACGTTATTGCCTTTTTGTAATACAACTTGCTGTAATGGAAACAAAATAAAAATTCAATAAAGAGCTTCTAAGCATTTATTCAAAGCGAAATTATGCAACGGTTTCTTTTATTCTACCGTAACATTTCTAACAAACTATCACAAAAATAATTTCTTGATTCCTTAATAGTAGAATTGGCCAGTTTAATTAAAATTTCTAGAAGAAATTAGTTACACTATATACCCAATTCAAAAGAATAATACTTTTATAAACATTTCAATTATGAATGTCTTAATACTTCTCAAGATGACTCACTTTATCCAAGATTCAACAATTATTTAATTCTTTATCACATGATTCATGCATATAAAATCCTTTAGTAAAATATACATATAAAGGATCTCATTCTATTATTCATATAAGATTCCTATCCTTTTAAAATATTTATTATATTAGATCTTCAGTATACAACCTCTGAATTTAAAATTTCCAAGAACTTCAACAACAATAAATTACCTAATACTTATCACACAAGCCGTATAACGATTTAATATCTCATTTTTCATCCTCTTAACATAAACCTCTAACACAAACATTGTCCATTCTTCTTATTCAGATGACTCAAGGATACAAAAGCTGTCCCCTTTTAACAATTCACTTAAGAGCTTATACGACATAAACCCTGGTATCTTTTTTATCCCTTTCAATTGAAACATCCCCAGAAGAACTTGTAGGCTTTTATTCATCAGGAAACGTTGCGACCCGCCACACACACACGATGCCTCTGCGAGGTCATCCAGCTGAGAAATAGAGGGCAGGACACGCAAAGGCTGTAGAAAACTTAACGGTGAATTTAATTTCCTAACGGGTAGACACCATCGTCAAAAGTGGCAGTTACCAGTTCATCTTAGTCAAGAGCAGTTCCGCCTAAAACGTGTGAATGAATATTCAAAAGAGCCCTTTTGTGTTTGCACGATTAAGTGAAGGGTTTTAGAGAACTTTTAGAGGGAATAAGGGGGTGGGAAGTTTTCGGATGAGTGAAAAGACGACAGCAAACTTAATTCAAGGGAATTAAATGGAGGGAATGGTAGGCGGCATTCCTGGATAATGAAGCTCTCTCTCTCGAGGCTCTTTCCACGATTTAGCGAGGAATTTCGTTTGGTAGTTTGAAAGGGGTGGGCTTGTTTGTTTCCTTAACATTCTAGGCTGTTTACGTGTCGAAGAACTCTGAAAGGTGCTGTTGGGAGAAAGGGAAGATTATTTCCGTGTCTGTGAGATGGGGATCCGTCTTTTGCCACAATGGGACTGGATATCGTGATATTCTCGGGTCACTGTGCATTACAAAAGCAATGCGTAATACGTTTTTAATTGCATTCTTTTGTTAGAAACACTCTGAAATGATAAATTAGTCGACTACCATGAATTATATAAAATTAAATACCAGTTCTTTCGTTCTTTTAAAAGATTCTCTTTTTCAAAGTGTTTGAGATGTGTATGATAGGATATTCTAAAGCATGCATTTACCGTTCGATTTCAAGTTTGTATAGAAGGCTTACTTATTTAAATCTCAAAAGAGCTGTTGCATAGTATTTATGGTAATTCAAAACTGTTATTGGCATTATAATGGGATTTTTAAGCGTATTTCCTTTCTACCAACATTTTGAGCTTTCGTAAGACATTAATTGATTTGAGAACTCCTTTTCGGAAATGAGCCGTGACTCAAGTATATTAGAATAGATATATTGAAGTGTAGTGAATAAGATTGATGTGATATAGCATTTATAAGTAGTGAGAATAGTTTAAATAGGAGTCAGTAGCAGAGAATGATATGAAGTTTATTTCAAAGAAATTAGATGTCTGCTTATGCTAATAGGAATAAAGGGATTTAAGGTTCGGAGACTGCAAGAAGAGTGAGGATCTCTGAATACGGACAATGAGTCGGATTCACATTACAATATTATTACGGACTCGGATCCGATTAGTAATTGAAAGGTTTGTAAATTTATTAGTATTTCCTAATACGGGACACCTGCCAGACAATTGTGTTCCTCAAATGGAGGTGTCCATTCTTCAGAGCACACATATTAGGAAAATGTAATTTAACAGAAATTCGGATTGTATCTAGCTTTAAACAAATAATTTATAAATAAGTAAAATTGTCAGAATTATTTATTGGTATTTGAAAATTTAAAATCCTTAATTTAAAACTTTAATTATTGCGAAAAGGTATAAAATGAACAAAAGAGATTTGTACGTACAGAAATTTATTGAGAATAACCTGTTACATGAGGTTGTTTGAAAGTCCGAGCATTACAAGCATTTTTAAGCGTGGATATTTAAGTCAGTTTTATTTATGACATACTTTTCGTCTAACTCTTCTTCATCGTCCTCACTGCTTTCCAAACTATTTTTAATAAAGCTCACATTATCAACTTCAGATTAAATAAAAGATTTTATGTCGTTATTGGTATACAGGGTTTCCTCGATTTCTAAGCAGGCTTGCATTTTAGCACTACTACTGATTTTGTCAAGTTCAACCAATTCATTTTCATCCTTAGTATCTTCTCCAAGGGCACTCGAAATTGGAATTTTCAAGTTCTGCTGTTCTGCTTTCTTAAAAGGCCTGCTTCTCATTTGTCCCTGTCTTTTGTTGTTTTACAACTTGCTAACACTGTTTGCTTCTCCTTTCTGAGAACTGAAGCAAGAATAATTGGATTTTTCACTTCTGTGAATGGAAAATATCATTTTAATTGATCTGCAACTTGATTTTTCCCAGAATATTGTTCCCCGTTTTTCGTACTGAAAAGCAATTTTCAAACGAGAGGAATCAACTTTTAAGTTTCTTATTCCCTATCCCCGAAAGTTAAATATTACCAACCTCAAACTTACCTTTCAGACCTCAAAAGATAACTAACAAAGATAGTACTTCTATTTTTATTTATTTCTTTACATCTATTTTATTGCTTAAGCTTTTTTTTTTCAATACCTCTTAAATAGAGATAAATGTCCCCATTGAAAAAAACAGGAATCAACATAATTGTTCCTTTTGAAATACGACCGGGACGTTACAGCTCGAGACGTTATGTTACATCGCAATCGGTAACAAGTACTTAATTACATGTAATGCATTATGATAGTAAATCACAATATTTAATTAGTATGAAATGTACATATATTTAATATAGTGAATTAGAAAAAAATAACTTATTTTGTAAAGTTTTGCAATGAAATTCTTTTCCATTTTTTTGAAAATAAATTTCTGTTTAAAATGTTAAAGTCTGTAAAGAATACGAGAAACATACTGTTTTTATTCTAGGCAAAAACTAATTTGAATGATGATTGATTTTGATATAATGCATAACTATAAATAATTAATGATATATTTTTATGTGTTCACTAAAATAGCAATACTGAATTCCCAGTGACTAAATAGCTTACAGTAAAAATATCATTCCGTAGAATTAAAATCATTGTTTAAATATCTAAAAGATGGAAGCAATTCATTTTGAAAACTTCGATTTTGCAGTACAGTTTAATTGTGGTCGATGAATTATAGATAAATTGTAATTAACAAGAAACACCGCTGTCCATTAAAATTGTAACAACAGGAAGGAATGATCTAACTATCTTCAAAACCATATAAAAAAAGAAAATGTTAGAGTATGAAAATGATTAGTAATTCAGCGCATTTAGACGACGCAGAAGAGAGAAACAACATATAAATCACTGCAGATAAGGAAAGTTGTGTAGTGGATTTCTCATTCGGAAAGCGCTTTGTAAGGTTGGAATTTGCTCAGAATATCGTGTTATGCCTCGATTAAGAAAAACAAAGGCTTATTAGCAAGAGTCGGAATTCGATAGAGGCAGAATTGTTGCTTGAAGAGAGGTGAGTTATTGTTCCATGATAATATCCTTAGCACTGGTTGAAATCTGACCAGTGTCATGTGCAAATGGAAGCAATGGTTTGCTGAGAGTCATACTAAAAGGTATGCAGGATCTCCACGCCCTCCCATGGTTAACATATTGCGAGGGCATCAGTGCAAAACCGTAAAAATACATCACGGACCATTAGTCAGGAAACTGGCATGTTTGCATCACGTTTAGTACTCTCCTCGTAAGGCGCGACGATGTTTGCAGCAGTGTGGACTGTCAGAATTGTGACTATTACTTCAGCTATCCTCGACAATGAAATGTAGAGAGAGAAGGTGACTCTGGTGCACCGAACGACAAAGGTAAATACAGAACTGGAACAATGTCTCTTCAGACGAATCCTGGTTCTTTGTGCTGTATTCTTCACTTGGTTTGATGGTTTGGGCAGTCATTGGGTACACGACGAGCACATTTTTGGTTCGGATCGACAGTAATTTGAAAGCAGATCGGTACATTTCTGACATCTTACGTTCAGTAGTTGTGTTCTATCTTCGAGGCCTACTACTCGCCATCTTCCAACAAGGTAATGCAAGACCATATGTTGTACGTTTTTTCTGACCTTCCTCGATACACAGGGTATTCGCTTGTTGCCCTGGCCTGCACGGACATCAGAGCCGTCACCCATTGAAAGCATCCAGTCATGGGTTGCTGAGAGATTGGCCCTCCATCTGTCTCCAGCTAATACGGTCGATGAAGTGTGTCATAGACTTGAAGCAACATGAAATAAGTTGCCCGTTTCTGTCATCGAAACCTAGCTCGACTTCATGCCTAAAGACCATTTAGTTGCTAGGGCTGGCAGCTGTTTCTACTAATTTCACCCCCCCGTAAATCCTTAAACTGCTTGTAAATTTAAGTATAAAATATAAGTATTTTTTAAGTGTCTAAAAGATTTTATAACCACCACCTATATTACACACACACAAATATGGTTATATAAATAATATTAATACTAATACATTATAATAAATAGCATGAAATATAAAATATAATAAAAGCCTCAATGAATATGGAGGGTAAAATAAAATGCTATGTCGAAGAAGAATTATGTGTTAGGCATATGTAAGTTATTAGAAAACATTTTCTTTGTAAGGGTTTATAGAGAACAGATTTGGCTACCAAAGGTGATAACTTTTTAAAAGTAATTATTTCTCAAATCTTCATACAAAGGTTTACGGCAATCTTTAATAAATAGGCTATTTAATGAATATATTCTTTGATAAAGGTTATATACATGATCTGGTAATACCATTACCCATACAAAATAACTCTGTCTTGAATGATTAACTATAGATTCTAAAATAAAATTATTTTCTACATATATCAAAACATTTCTTATTCCGTTGCCTATTTCACGAGACATTCCAAAAAGTTATAAGCTTCTACTGAACGAAAACAATGCCAACTTTTAACAACAAAAAGAATGGATAAAAAAAAAGTTATATGCAAAGAACAGATTTAGACATGCAAGGTGTGCTTCTTTATAATTATTATTAAATTATTCAATTAAATATAAGAATTATAATGAAATATAAGAATTACTCAATTAAATATAAGTAAACGATGAAATATCGAGTAATGGACAAAAGTAAAATTTTCCGATATTAAAATTAAATGAAACGATAAATTATTAAATTGAATATTATATCAGTTACATGTAATTAAAATTAAAGCAGACCATAAATTACTTAACTGAATATTATATCTGATATATTTAATTAAAACTGAAGCAAACAATAAATTATTAAATTGAATATATTTAAGCTAAATGTAATTAAAATTGAAAAAGACGATAAAAATTTGAAAAGTATTTTGGTATGCCAAAATAGATCCATCTCAAACAATAGTCCCTTGGATGGCGAATAAAACAAACGATCCTGTTATAGAAATCAAATTGTTCAGTTAAATATTAGTATTAAAGCAAACGATAAAATATTTAAGTGAGAAATTAAGTTCTTTTTCGATATTAAAACTAAAAAGTAAAAGATAATTTATTAAATTGAATACTTTTTAAGGTAAATGTAATTATTGCTGAAATTAAAATAAATTTATATAAAGTGGCAATTAATGTAAATATTTATGGTTAAATATATTCTTAACACTTATATTCAAATGAGGAGATTAAAATTCAAATTGAAGCTATTGTGAATCGGTTGGAAGAAATCAAGTTAGATTAAACAAGTCTTGCGCCTCAAACATTTTATTTTGAAATTTTGTCAGGGATGATATTTTGTGGTTGTACGAAAACAAAAAACGAGATTTTCTTCCTTAAATAAAAAAAATCAATAAACATTTTCTGTTTAAGATAAATCATATGCTTCAAACCCATATCATTTAATTTGTAACATGCAAAATTTTAAGGCGTTGGAACCTATTTATTCTTGAAAATTATTTAAATATCAAACACAAGTCTTCCATTTTCTCTTTTAGTATGTAGAACAAAATGTCTGATCTTTTGAGATCCAGGTAGATTATCAACAAACTTAAAATTAATATTATTAGTAATCTATATTTTCGGTTCAATATTTTTAAAAAAGAAAAATTTTCACGTATAAAACATTATAGAAAAATAAATAACATGTAGTTCTTATTTTTTAAAAATGAGGAAAAAGATGTTTCATACCGTCAAAATTTAAGAATCCTTGAAATATAAAAACACGTTATAATTAATATATATGTAATCAAAAATGACTTAACAAGCGTATAAATTACATTATAACTGAATCAAATCTTTATCTAAAAAACAAAATGCATTAAAGGATTATTATTGGCTACTGAAAATAAAGATACGATTTTCTTATGATTAAGGTATCATATTTTACAATTTTCAGAGGAGAACATTATTTGGTTGATGTATGTCAAAATATTTTATTTCTAAGAATGCAATTAAGTTGAGTATAGTCAGTCGTAATCGTAGTCTATCGTGTCGTCGATTCGAGTTCTGGCTCTGACTCCAACCTTACAGCGTAGTTGATTCAAGCTAAATTTTTCGAGTCTACAAACCCTCATGATGTTATGACAAGGAAGTGTAAAGAGTGTATTGCTCTTCAGGTGTCATCCTAGTCTCTCACTTGACTGAGATTCCAATTTAAAATTTCCATCGTCAATAATCCTCGTGCTGCTAATTCCTGTGACGTTAGTAAATCAATCAAGTATCAATCTATACATCTCAAAAAAGAGAAACAAAACCCAATAAAATTTCCATTTCTATAAAGTAAAAACCATGGAATTGTTTTTAAATAAAAGAAAATCGCATGAAACGTAACTTATATTTATATTAAGAGACCAATAAATATGAAATATCTCTAGCAGATAAAATTTGACATGACTAGAGATAAAGAATCAATGATAAGTGAAATAATATTTTATGACCCTCTATCTTAAGACGACTTATAATATCTTCTGAGTGAATTGCTTCTTTTAATAGCCTTTTATACTCCTTGGTAATATGATATAGCTGAAGGGGAAATCAATATAAATTGCTTTGTAGAAGGACATTTATATTGATTTCTTATGAATGGATAGTGAATATACTCTAATAATATGTCTTTTCAGAAGTACTGTGATACAACTATATATATATATATATCTAAGTAAAATTATATTAATTTTTTGTGTGCATAATACATATATATTTCGCAAATATATATGAGAAATGCATTTTATACACGAATTCCAAATGCAAGCACAATGCATTACACGTATGAATTTCACATTCAGACGTATTGCATTTCATATTGCATTTAAACAAGCTTAGTATCAACAATAAAAATCTGATTTGATATTAAATAGTTTTACTTAAATTATAAGGGAAAAAAATAAATAATGCTTTGGAAATATTACAGAATTTATATCTTAGATTACGCAACAAATATAGTTGGATAATGTTGTTCCAGAGAACTTAATTATTTCTTCTATAATTTCAAGAAATAAACAATTTATCTAAAATACAATTTTAAGATAATTAATTTGGTATTTTGAGATTGTGGTTGGAAATTGTATTATTCTTCTAAGAGTACTATTGGACAACCGATCAGAGAGGATGTATAATTAGAATAATATGCAATATGTTTTTAATAAATTACGCTGTGCACACCAAAAAAGGAGGACTTTTCTAAAATAAAATTCTACTAAAAAAGTAATATGCATTTTTTGTTCTTTTACAGTGCACTTAAATGATGCATGTATCTAAAACAACTCAAGTTTAATTTATGTATGGGTATATAATATCTTAACATAACATTTATAATATAATATTAACATAACAGTTATAGCATAATATTTAACATAACATGTATAACATAATATTTAACATAACATGTATAACATAATATCTTAACATAACATTTATAACATAATATTTAACATAATATTTAACATAACAGTTATAACATAATATTTAACATAACATGTATAACATAATATTTAACATA
>BMAW01119543.1:25482-52020 GCA_019974015.1 Nephila pilipes
TATAACATAATATTTAACATAACATGTATAACATAATATTTAACATAACATTTATAACATAATATTTAACATAACATTTGTAACATAACATTTGTAACATAATATTTAACATAACATTTATAACATATTTTAAAATCATATTTCATTTTCTCTAGAAATATGAGAAACTAAATATCGTTATTTATTTCTTATTATTACTAATTTTAAATTTCCGATTTGATTTTACAAAATAAACTTAAGCATTGCGAGGGGAAAAATTTAAATATTTGCAAATCCAAAGAAACTCCTCAAAAGAGTGATTTGTTAAACTAATTGATTTAAGATCTTGGAAATTGCTTTTAATTTAATTTCTGTTTCTTTCTTTTTCATTACAGCTTAAAGAAACACAAAAAACCTTGAAATATTTTAATCAGAACCATTAACTTATAAAAGTATATAAAAATAATAATTAAAAATAATGCTCACAACTATGTAGATCATAAATTTAATTACATATTAATAATAAAGTATTATACAGTGAGTTTTAATTCCTTAATTATTTAGAATCTGGAAAAGTCTTATTAACAACATTTTTCTTTTCCTTATTTATCTTTCATTTTTATGTGGTTCTTATCATAATTTTTCATCTACTATATTTTTTCTTGTAATCTTAAGAATTTTTGTTTATTTACGAGGCCTTATTTTTTAATCAACGCATTTTAAACACAGTGTAAAGTTTAATTTTATAATTACTTCCCAAAGTTTCTCATAAAACTGCAGGTTATTATTTGAAACTTTATTTTTTAAGATTTCATGAAGATTAACTTCTTATGATTTCATAGATGGTAAAGAAAATTTTAATTTTCCCCTTTTTTTTCCTCCAAAAGAACATTTTCATAATTAACTATGCATGTCATTTTTTTCTCATTTCTACAGTTACGAAACTGTTTTAGTGTACTTTATTGCCTTTATTATATAGCCAGACTGAGAAAACTTTTTTTGAAATTTTATCGTAAAACCGAGGTTTAAGATTAAGTAATTTTTTTCCATCAAAAAGTATTATTTTTAAAGGTATTTAGATTTTAGTATTTCTTTAGATATATCCATAGTTTTCTCTATGTTAGAGAACAATTTATATGAATTATTTTTTATTTCGCTTAATTTTTCTGACTTAAGAAAGTGCATTTTAATATTCAAAAAAATAGAAAATTAGATCATAAAAATAATCAGAAATTTAGAAAAAAAATTTAATAAATATATGACAATCCTAATTAATATTCATTTAGCGTATTTATTTGAAAGTGGAATAAGAAAAACTTTCGGCTTTTCCATTTTTTTCGTAGTTCTTAAGTAGAATGACAAACTTTTTAAATTCAATTTATGAATAATATTAAAAAAATTATTTATCTACTACTTGCTGAATACTCTGAAAGTTGTATCATTTATCTCTTCGAATATTTGTCTTAGTAGATCTAGGTACATAAGTGGGTACTATTTCAGCCCATTAATTATTGCTTTTATTTCAACTACAAAGAAGCATAATAGGCTAATGGAGATACGCGTCGTAATTAAAAAGATGATAAAATGTGAACTTGGCTAAAGTTTTAGTTCACGCGCTTCTGCATTTTAAAGCCTCGACCAAATTAACATGCGACAAAATGGTTTATTAAGCATGAGAGACCTCTATCGATTCAGAATAAGAGTATTTCACTAAACTAAAACTCCATGGAAATCGCATTTATGAGGTAAACCTCTTAGAAAATCATTTTATAACATCATTGATTTAAGCACATTTACATCATTACCATTATTTGAATTCAAATATATAGTTACAGGGTATATCGACTTTCCAATTCAGGAAAGCTCTACCAATAAATAAGAGGCTCTTTTTACTATAAATCTCAATTTTCATTTAAGACTCTCTATCTAGTACAATATATTTCCTTTTTTACTATCACGAAACAAGTAACACACAAATATATAATATCATGATTCACTACAACACTATTTTAAAGTTCACCAAAAACTGCAGTTTATAACATATAATCACATTATCGCATTAGCACATATTTTAACTCTACAATCACTAACTAATACACACAATGGCTTATATATAAATATATACCCTCCAAAGATTATTCTAGGGACTTTCACATTTATCTATGAGTATCTAATTTTGTCGATAAATTCGTCAACTTGGCGACATTTGGCTACCAATGTCGTCTCTTATGTCCTCCCTACGTATTCCGCATTACTACCTAGTATATTCTCTCTTTTACTGTATAGCCCTTTATCCAGCCTCGCTAGTCGTTCTGCAGCGAAGAAAACAATTTTAATAACAGTACGAAACTTGTAAATATTTGTAATCTCACTTGAGTTTCGTTAAAACTGATATAATTTATTTATATCTTAAGACGATTGAAATAATTTTATTGGAGTCTAATTTTTTTTAAAATTAAACTCCAATTTTTATAATTGATCAAATAATAATGAATGATCTTCTTAAGATCTGTCAGTTTTCAGAGTTTAAAATGTGGAAAAATTAATAGAAAATCACATAACGTTATACATCACAAAAACACAGTTTACACAATTCGAATAATTTTCATCTAAAGTTTGAAATAATATTAAATTCAATTAGCTTTTTATAGTTTTCTTTGGATATATATATATATATAACACATCAATCAATAACTCCCGAGACTAAAATTGAAAACAACATTTTTTTTGCAAATTTTTTTTTTATTCATCAACATAACACCTTTTGTTAATCACCTTTTAGGGTGATACAATCGTTCCAACGCTTTTCAAAATCTTAGCTGTTTATCGCAAGAAATCTTTTTTATTGCGAGTTTATTGCGATAAACAGCTTTCTGAATCATCGACTCGTTGCTGTTTTTGTTCCATCGAAAGCAATCGCGGCACCCACTTGGAAAAAACCTTTTTCACTTCGCTTCAAAAAACCTTTTTCAGTAAATACACTTCCATATGATATCTGTGTCATCTCAGCAATCTCACGGAGCTGTATGAACATACAATAAGTCTTAAGAAATTACGAAAGATGGCGCTCGTATCATTGAAAATGGTTTGATTTTAGTAAGCAGCATGACTTCACTAGACAGCTGTCTAGTCTCAGTTGCTCGTATTCATGATCATGAATCCTTTCGCATCTCAAATATTCTTCGTCATAACTTTTTCGGCCGATGAGTCCATCTTCGCTTCGTTTCGAAAAGATTCTAGGGAAGCAACCCAATGTTTTTATTTTTTCTTGATTTCTTGAGCATAATTATTAGTTTAGGTCACAACTTGACGCAAAATGAATTCAACAATTTGAAGCTAAAGCAATCAAATTTTGATTTGGCAGCAAATGACTACCAAATCAAAAAAAAAATTGTGAATCAATATTAAATTTGTTTCGACTATGCATAATAGATGGCAGCACGCAATATCAACTACAATTTGCCTAAATGATCTGTTTATAAATACCAGTTCTTTTTGAACCATCCTTGGATTACAATAAATAGAAAAATTTTGTCCTATTTTGTATGCATAAAGTTATATTGCTATCATTTTGTTTATTGTAAATTAAGAATCTGATCACCTTTTAATTTGCTGTATATATTTTTTTTTGTTTCACTCCAAAAAACCGTACTAAGAAAAAATAATCAGAAAAAACGATTGGTGATTGATTGTTTATTAACGTCGCAGGACAACACAAGGGCTATATGCGACGGACATTGTAATTTTCGGCCTCTGTCAAAAGACAACTCGGACAAGGAAACCAGTGTATGAACACAAATTTATGAATTATCTAATGACAGATTTTAAAGATATTGGAATTCGTTAGTATCCACGAAATTAATTTATATCTTTTCCTTGAAGATTACTGAAGATTTTGGTAAGGACGTGTATCGCATAAATTAGAAATTCTAATTATTTTCTCTCTTCAACATAAAGGTTATATGTACAGAGTTTATTAACTATAAAGAACTTAAAATTATGCATTTTTAAAGTAATCAACATTTTCTGTTATAAAGGAGCAAAAACATTTTTCGAATATTGATTTTAAAGTGTTTAACACGATTAAATACATCTATCATAAAAATTTAAAGCTATATTTATATAATATTATGAGAAAAACTATACATAAACATGTAAAACTGTAAACTTGAAAAATAATATATTTTTAGTACTGGTAAATTAAATCTATTTAGAATTGTTTTGTGAAGAATGCTAAAAATTTCAAAATCTATCACATGCAATTGAACAGTATAATATATCACTGAATAGAGAAGAGGTCGATACATTTAGTGGAATGATAAAATTAAAACCATTTATTTTGAATTGATTTATTATTACTATTTTCCTTTCCAAAAATACCAGAAACTGTTAACAGAATTAACATGAAATCCATTCGGTCCTTTGTTAATTTATTGGTTTCACTAGGGTTTCAGAATGGAATGAAAAGAATAGTAATAATAAAATGACAAAAAATAAAAAAAAAGTAGTCCTAATTTATGGGTGTATAAATAATGTTACTTGAATTTTTCTCTTAACTTCTGTCGAGAAGTTAGTCGAAGTAAAAAGAGCAGTAATGCTAAAACGAAAAAAACAAAAAAGACGGTTTCTCAAACTGTTTATTTTTTTTTACTTTGATCCTGTCTATATTCGTTTTTATTTCTAATAATACATTATAATTATGATAACATATCATTTGATGAGCAGAAAAACTCGCTACAATTTTTAATAGAGGTTCTTGTAGCAGTTTTATTGTAATTTATTGCTAGCTTTCAAATGGGATTGATTTTAGATTCTATTTATTGTGACTCAATAAAAAGAAAACTTAGGGAAACATCTCCAACTCAAGAAACGATATTGAATAGTGTAAGATTTCTTATACACGTAGTCTATTCAAGAAAACGTTCCATGTGAAAAACTGAGTTTGTCCCTTAATATAATGTAGAACAATTATTACATAATTTTAGACAAATTGAACAATATTTTTTTCTTACTTCTTAAGCTGTCTCGGTTACACAATGGTCTCTGTCTTCTGCACTCTTAAACCAGATCCTTCTCTCTTATAAGTGGCCTCTTGGGTCTCAAGAAAAACACTATTACTTATCCCTGGTTGTGGTTACACAAGTTGGTGAAAGTATAAAAATTTACCTTGTTTCCCCCCTTGGATAATCATTGCATCACGGTAGCGACAATGACCCAACCCAAGGTCAACAACTCTTCTTGATATTGGATGATTTAGGGTCACGATTCCGATGTCAAAACATATTTTCCTTCAATGTGAGCATTAACATTTATTTTTTACTGTGGTGAGGCACGATATATTTGTAGCCCTTGAATTTCTCAGAACATTCTCATTCGTAGAAGAACATTTCTGATATTCAGCATATTCTCTGTTGCGAATTTTATAAAACTATTTATTATCCATAACTTTGTTTCTTTGTCAAACGTATGAAAAATAGGAATAATCATGGAGATACTGTAAAGGAGAATGGGGGTGGAGAGAAGCATTACGTCGGCGCCGAAAGAATAAATTTAGGATTTTCAGACGGTAAAAAAAAAAGGAACGGAACGGAGATATGTGAGAAAACGAAATTTTTTGACAGTTAACATGTAGGGATATCGAATTGAATCATTTATCTTTGTACTTCATCTTTTGAATGATAAATCTTAAGAAACAAACGATTTCCTTGACAGAACTATTATTAACTAACAGAAAACGACATGCGTTTGACGTACGTAGTATTAAATCTTATTTTTATATATATATACATACAAAATGTATTACTATTCACCAGACAGTGTCTACGAACTAAGAGATACTCAGAAAGATAAACAAAAATTGTCGAGTAGAATCGGGTTAGTAGCTTTTTTCCCTTTCCGTATGGTTTAAACTATTTTATACTATATTTTATTTCAACATGAGATATTTCGAAATAAAGTCATTAAAATTACGAAACAGTTTTTTTTTTATGGAGTCTTCTGTTTATGAACTGTTTTTTCACTAGCTTCGATAAATATAAATGTGCAATCATCTGAATCATCTGTATATGGCATTTTAAAAATGTAATAAAATCCATTAGAACTGGAGTACATAGAATGAAATGATTTTTTTTTTGTTTTTATTGAATACAATCTATTTGAAGAGTAATTTAATTATGTCTATCGTAAAATCCGTCAAGGCTCCAAGATCTTTCAATGACGTGGAATGGTAGTATGAAGAGAAGGTTTCCACTTCAGCTTCACTTGATCCAGGTTCAAAATTACGAGGTCCGTTCGCCAATAGCTGTTGTGTTGCTTTTAAGTGAGGTATTAATAAATAATGAATTAATTCTTTCAACTGTTAACTTTCACAAATATGCTCATTTTTTCTTTGTTTCATTTTATTAGAACTGATCGAAGCGAATTAGCAAATATGATAAATAAGGAATTACCATATGTTAATTTCAGATTCGATTGTCTTAGGATTTTGTAAGATAATATGCGTTTTAAAACACATTTAATAGAAGTTATTTCAATGAAAGTTTTTTTTAGATTATAAAAAATAATGAGGTTTTATTTAAATAATAATAAAATTGTATCGTTGCTTTGTGGCCGTGGCAACCTAATAGTAATGATCATGTACTTGCATCCAGTGTTGTTTTCATTAAGCTCTAATACCATGAAAGACCCGTTGGGTAGCGGGGCTGATGCACTTTAAATCTGGTCAAGGTCCCAAGTCTTCTCCTTGACGTGGTATGGAAATTTGGAGAAGGTGCCATCACCAATAGCCTTCGTGTTGTTTTCGATGCGACCATAACAAACAATCACTCACGTAGTGTAGTTTCATAGCAGTGGGATGAAAGAGAGAGAAATGCGTGACTTTGCTTTACTATAGATAATTTTCAATTAAAAACACTTTCCAAAGAGTAAAAATTTTTATACAACACATATTTCCGAATACCAGAGATAAAAATAGCACAATGTTCACTTCTGAATTTTACAGCAGAGTAAAATTCAGAAGTGAACAAGTTTTTTTGAGTGTTTCTTTATTTAAAGCTTGCTTGTTAATGAACGCTTTTCATCTATCCCTTGTACATTTTATTCCTTGAATTAGCTACTTTCAAATTATAAAAACTTTTTAAAAGCCTTAGTATTTTTTTAAAATTTTACTAATTGCTATTTTAAAATATGTATTTAGTGACCTTTACCCTCGGCATACAGATTTATTGAATGGAAAAAAATTTGTTTTTATCGTGATGTGTGTGCAATTAGATTACACGTTTCACTATATAAAATATAAACTTTTATTCTTCTATTTATATTTCATTTGAACATTTTTTATATAAATAAAAAATTGTCTTTGATAATATATATATATATATATATATATATATATATAGAGAGAGAGAGAGAGAGAGAGAGAGAATCAGAAAGAAATAAACAGATATGATAAACAGAATTCTATATACATTAATGAAAAACATTACATGCATACCGTCGTTAAGTGTCATTTTATACTTGCGAAAAGTTTTTAAATAATTAACAGAAAGCACAGATTTAGGGTTTTGTCTTGATATCTTTTAAAATCTTTAAAGTACTTCCAAATCTATATAAATCCACTATGACGATAAACTTCAAGAAAATGTATATTATAATATAAATATTCCTCAGAAAATAATACATTTGATAATATTTATTTTGAAGTTATAACACATAAATATGATCACAATTTTTATTAATATCTGAGAAAATATGGAAAACTAACAAGAATGTAACTGTTAAGAATTATCCTCGTATTTTTCTAGATGTTTCATTTTTAAATTCCTATTTTATGTTCCATTTTTAAATTCATATTTTATGTTCCATTTTTAAATTCATATTTTATGTTCCATTTTTAAATTCATATTTTATGTTCCATTTTTAAATTCATATTTTATGTTCCATTATATGTTTCCCTATCATTTGTTCATGCACGTGACAATTTACTGATTAAGAGATAAATTTAAAACAAATAATTTTCTTATCACCAGTATGCATTTGAATTTTTTCATATTTTATTAAGTTTTTATTGACTATTGGTGAATCAAAAACAAATTTTCAGTTACCTTTGATTCCTTCCATTCAAACAATTGTGTGTTTTTGTTTCTCTTCTGAGAAAAAATTTGGCCAATTTAATTTTTTCAGATCCTTTTACGTTTCTTTTATTTGTCATACAGTCTTATAAAAGTATCATTCAATACTTTAAGGAAAAAAATTGAAAATTAAAATTATAACAAAGAAAGAGGGTAAAACGAATAACAACTGAACATTCAATTTGCCATGAAAATAACGTCCAATTCCTTTTTAGTCTCACTGATTTCCCGCGATGAGAATTAAATAGGTACTTATTTCGAATTTTCAATCGTTAATAAATATTTCCAAAGAAGTTAAAACATCGCTTTCTCGTTGCTAAGTGCAATGAAGTTACCGATGTAAAGTTTACCGGAGTTTTCTGAAGTTAAAAGGGCTTCTTACGATTCTTTCTCAAGTGTTTATTTACGAAAACAAAACTTTCAGTAAAGAGTTTCTGCTCGAAAAGTTCTCCCTCGAAATAATGGGTTTTCTATTTTCTACATCGCCCTTAATAAGATCGATGAGAACGTTATAAATCAGAAAAATTTAACTCTTCCCTTCTAACATCTGACGTGGAAGATCCTTAAGTTATTTCCTTACTTTACTTGTTTTCAAACTGGATCACTGGTCCGTTCATTACCGATAAGAAACTAACCTTTTCAGCGAACTGCAGTGAATTCATTCAGCTACATAAGTTTTAAATTTCTGCTTCAGTTGATAATAACGATGCAGGCAACGCCATCTGCCGAGAAATCATGTTTAGAAAAGAAGCTGCTTACAAGTGATTAAATCACCCGGAATGCAAAGTGCGCTTTGAATGTTTAAATTCTGTGTCAGAACTGAATGGGCATCACATAAATTTTGAAAGCAACGTTGTTGGCGACAATTTCCGATGTAAAGAGAATGTTTGGAACAAGAGATGAAGTCACTTACAAAGCCAAATCCTGGATGCAAGCGAGGCGTGTAAGCAAGGAGCTGATGTGGCCCAATTTTCATTTTCGGAAGATGTAACAATTGCGAAATTTCTAGTTGAATAATGTAACATGGAATATTTTATGTGTTGAATAATGTAAGATGGAACACTTTATGAATAAATTTCAGATTAGAAATAAATTTTCCTTTTATGTTTTAATATAAATTATTCTTCTATTTCACTCGGTTGAATTTCTTACTATTTTTCAGAATGCTTTAAGATATTTATATTTTCCCGATCAAAAGAATTATTCATAGGCAAAAAGAGTTGTAGTATGAGATTCAAAGAAAAAGATATGTTTGCAACATAAAAAGGAACTTCGTTTTTTATTATTTATTCAAATAAAGGAAAAATATATTTTTCGCAAATATGATTTTTTGCATAAGTAACAAAAAAAAAAAAAAAAAAAAAAAAATTCAAAATAAATATTTCACATACTTTTTAAAGTTGTAAATCAATTTCCAAATTTTATTGTACGATACTAAAGAATCAGAATCAATCAAGAAATCGAGCATTAAAGCCCTAAATCTCAATGGTGTAGTATTTTTTTTATTAGTTTAAGAACACAAAAGCTAAGATATATACATTTTATGAAAACAATGATTATATTTTTGTGCAATGTAAAATAACACTTAATATAAATGTTTATATATATATATATATATATATATGTGTGTTTGTGTGTGTGTAATGATTTCACTTAAATACTATTTTAATTTCTTAATTTTTCCTCTTTTCTAACTCATAGTAAATTGTTCATTATTATTTTCTGATACCATTATAATTTGTTCTTTAATTTATGCAATCACGAGCTGTTAAACTCTGCAAAGTCAGTTACTCCTACGCTTTGAAGCTGTAGGGATAATCCCTACTCGATTTTAGGTCTCCAGCAAAAGTCCATGAGAATTCCTCATCCAATACGAAATGAACTAAAGAAAATCCCCGCATTAAATTCTGAGTAAGGTAAAATTCTATCTCATTCATTTCGGCCAGGAAGGTAGAAACCGCACTCATCATCTCCTCAAAATGTGTATATTGAATCTCATGCAGCTTCTCTCTCTTGACGACCAATTTGTCTTCTGATTCTAGCCATGACTTCTAATGTCCTTTTTACTTATCTATTACTTTTATATGTCATATATATATATATATATATATATATATATATATATATATATAGAAAAGCAAAAATTATTTAAGTATTGTAAAGGTCATAAAACATATAAAAGAAAACAAAGAAACTCAAAACTGTCATAAATGAAATTAAAATGTGTAACTAATATTGGATAACAATGTGTGTATAAATATATTTTATGAATCCAAACCATTCAATTTTCAGATTAATTTATTGTAAAAAGGTTACCAAAATCAATTGAATTAACATACAAATATCTCATAAAATGTATTCGCAGAAAGAAAAGTACTTTCTAAAGTATGATATCTAAATCTTAAACACTGAAAATA
Source organism: Nephila pilipes (assembly GCA_019974015.1). Classification (NCBI taxonomy): domain Eukaryota; kingdom Metazoa; phylum Arthropoda; class Arachnida; order Araneae; family Nephilidae; genus Nephila; species Nephila pilipes. The sequence continues at coordinate 36,008 of BMAW01119543.1, forward strand.
ACACAATCGTAAAAGTATTCTAAAACTATAAAATATTAAACTAAGAAAGATTATTCTGATGTAAAAGCGATATATCTATTAATCAATTTATCAAAATGAGACGAGCACAGTGAATAACTATAATAAATATAATATAATTTTAAAAATTCTTAAAATTATAAAAATTTCCATTTATATACATGGCATATTTATGATATATTTGAATGAAACTTGTTACATAGATTACTTAAATATCTCCACCATAAAATATATATATTATAATAGCGAGATGTATATCAGTAAAATATAAATAAGATGCTTAATGATTACAATTCTAAATATTTGAATTTTTAGAAATGTAATTAATCATTATTTGCTAATCATATATATATATATATATATATATATATATATATATATATATAACACATCGATCAATAACTCCCGAGTCTAACATTGAAAACAACATTTTTTTTGCAAAATTTTTTTTTATTCATCAACATAACACCTTTTGTTAATCACCTTTTAGGGTGATACAATCGTTCAAACGCTTTTCCAAATCTTTTCCCCCTCCCCCTTTTTTTTTTTTCGCAAGAAATCTTTTTTGTTGCGAGTAAATAGCGAAAAACAGCTTTCTGAATCATCGACTCGTTGCTGTTTTTGTTCCATCGAAAGCAATCGCGGCACCCACTTGGAAAAAACCTTTTTCACTTCACTTCAAAAAACCTTTTTCAGTAAATACACTTCCATATGATATCTGTGTCATCTCAGCAATCTCACGGAGCTTCACTTTACGATCTTTCATTATAATTTTTGTCACTTCACTCACATTTTCCGGTGTAACGGCTTCCACAGGTCTACCCGAGCGTTCCGCGTCATTTGTGTCGGTACGACCACGTTTAAACTCGGCAAACCACCGACAAATCGTTGCTTTTGATGGACAAGAGTCCGGGTAACATTTTTCAATCCATTGTTTCGCTTGCACGGTGTTTTTACCCATTAAAAAACAATGTTTTATCAGAACACAAAACTCGGTTTTTTCCATTTTTTAAACAAACTACAAAACGACTTTACTCCAACCTCGATAACTCAGCTGTTTCTGGTCCGATCGACTTAAAATTTTGACACGTTTCAAGCAAAGGTTAGTACTCTAGAAAGACCTGGTTACTGGTTTACTACGAGCGCCATCTCTGGGTTAGTCTCGGGAGTTATTGATTGATGTGTTATATATATATCGAATAGAAAAAGCAACACTTGAAACTAAATAAAAAGGAATAAAAATTCTAAGTTTAAATATTAATTAGATATGATTCAAAATTTGAAAGGATAAAAATCTAGTTGTGCAATTAGTTAAAATTATTATTTAAAATTATTTGAATCCGAAGATTTAAGTAATAAAATATATATGTTACCCAGAATAATTGTGATATATGAACGAAAAATTGGCATGAAAAGACTATTAAAAAAATTGAAATCTTTTAATATTAAAACCGACCGGAAATAAGCTATTTAATACTGCCAACGACTTAGAGCCTCTGTGTACTTATACTAGTATTAATGATGAGGTATGAACCTAAACACACGTTTCAGGAGACTAATCCTTACAAAGAGAAAAAGAAGATAAAACCTTTTTAAAGAAAACCATATATTTATAAGCATAATACTATACGAAATCACAACACATAATTATAGAATACATTTAAGAAAAGAAAATGCACAAAATATGATTAAAAAATAAATTTAAATAGATAAAAAAAAAGTAACTCAAGCAAAATTTAACCTAAATCAAAAAAGCTTAATCGTCCCAAAAATTAAGTTGTGTCTCTTTGAAAAATAAATATCTAAATGCTAGCATTGCCATTTGTTATTATATTCATATATAACAAATTTTCATTTTGAACAGGGTTGAGAAAAGAGGATGATACCTGAAATTAATTTTTTATTCCTATAAATTCCCAATAAATACAAATTGTCATCAGCCCATATTTCTTCCTTTGGATTATCTATTATTTTAGATTATTTAGATACTGTTATGTAAACTTATGTGTTTAATTTATGATTTACTTAAAACTTTAATTAAAGAACTTGAAGTGGCTCTTGCTAATTTAAAACGTTGTATTAGCTGGAGCTACTGGAAACAAATATGTAACAGAAAATTCTCTCAATACTTAATTGACGTTTTTTTTCTAAGTACTTCATATGGATAAGCACTTTATATGATAAGCAAATAATTTCCTCTTAATGAAACTGCTATATGTATAACATTTGTTAAAAAACAAAATAAGCAGTGGCCTTATTAACTTGGTTGTCACGGTCATGTACTCGCATTTGCGGTCTTCGTCGAGTCGTTGGTTCGAACCTTGATGCAACTAAAGACTCTCCGGGGTAGCCGTGACTGGTTCACGTTAAATCTTTCGAGATATCCCTTTTAAGGAGTGAGGTGGAAATAAGAGAGGGGATGCCAGCTCAGCTGTTGTCCTTGTCACTTAACCGAAGTTCAAAATTATCAACAATAGCCCTCGTGTTGCTTTCAGTTTGATGTTAATAAAATCAACCAAATTAAGCATCAAATTTTTTTAAAAAAACCTTATTCGCCAAAATCTATCCAGTTTTTAATGACACTTTGATGCACTTAGCATATTTACGTTACTAATTCTATTAGATGAAGCATTGCTTGAGCAGAAACCTGAGAGAGAGAAAATGAATATAATCATAGCAAATAAAAGTAGAACTTGTGTTAAGAAAATACTGCAGTAAGAAGTCATTTAATTTCTGTTTTTAGAATCTCTTCCAAGATACTGTTTGTGAATTCTTTTAATGAGGAATGAAGTTTATTCACCACAGATTAACTGATAAAAAAAGAAAAGATTCATGCGATAAATCTGTTGCGTCGTCACGTCAGATGGCGCTGATAGCACTTCACCTAAATATGTATGTAACCAGAAAGAGTTTCAAATGAGAAAACAAAATTTTGTAGACTAACTAAGTAAATAACGCCTATGTTGTGTGTTAGGCCCAAACACTTCGTCAAAATTGAAAAATGGTAAAATTTATCTTTTTTCTCTCTTAATTAGACTGGGTTATTCTGTTTTGTGTAATCAAGATATTGCACAGTTATTATAACTTAGATTCTGTAATGGAACATGAATCAAAATTGTATGCAATACTTTCATTCAAACGTGATTAAAATACCTGCTTGGAGCTTAGAATTTTGAAAACAACATGTACTTGAAAGGAATAAAAAGATTGGTCACAGAAAATAGAAAAATTGTTTACATTTTCATAAAATTCTTAAATGATCCAAACAACCACTTTCTCAAAACTTTTTTTTGTAAAAAAAAAATCATGCTCTTGTTATAATACTAAAAAATAACTTCTCAAAGAGAAAAAAAAAGAATGGTGCCCTATCTTTCCAGTTCAAAAAGTTGTGACAATCGAAAAAAATTCTGTAAGCACATTCTTTATCTGTTCACAATAGGTGTGAACAAAAACATCCCATCCACACATTTCAACTCTTTTCAACACGTTGGAAGCTATTTCATGAAATTATTCCCCTCGTTAAGATTTATGCTTTTACGGTGCCTTTAAAAGTAAAAAAAATAATAACAATAAATGTACCGTATATCGCAGGCATTGCATCGTTACGTGAACAGACTCCCGCTGTTTATCTCGGGAATTGCAAGCATTTGGTATTCATGCCGTAAACTGGAAGCGATGTTTGAAATGCGCAATTGTGATGGATCGGTTGAAAGAGTTGCTCAGGGAATGCCGAAATACATTTTGTTTACGGACGGCTGCGCCTAAAACATGCCGACACAAAGAATGTAGAAATAAACCGAACGGTAAACCGCATTGATCGGTCTTGTGGTTATTTAATGTTCAGGGAAAGGGAAAAAAAAGATATATTTGCTTCGAAAAGTTTTAAATCTTTTCTTTCCTTTTGGTGTCTTTCCAATTTAACCAAGTATTGAAGTTTTAAAGGTATTTTAAGAGAAAAAACAATTTTAGTGTCAAGAAACAGGGATATTGGAGTTCGAACTTTTCATGTTAGTTTTTCGTTTCTCTTATCTTCGCGAGAATTTTAACTGTACATAGTGATGCGCAAATTTTAAAAATGCGGGATATTGGGGAATTTCACATTCTTTTTTTATTCTTATATTTTGACATAGAATATATTTCACAGATAAGAAAAAATGTATTGAAATCGTTACATCAAATCATAACTTAAATATCGACATTTCAATCACTCGACCTTTTATACTTTATTTAGCGTTATTGCCATAGTAATTCAGAGGAGAAATATAACCTGATTCGATAAATTAGCTAATTCTATAATTAAAAAATAGAAAACCTTAGTGAATAAATGCTTAGATGTTCGGGATAAAATTTTTGTGGATGAACTTACGTATAAAACAGTCTCTCTCTCTCTCTCTGTGTGTGTGTGTTTCCAGGCTGTTAGGTTTGTTATTAAATGGTGAGTAGTCAAAATTAGTCATAAAAAAAATCCCTATACATTTTTAGTTTCATAGCTTATAGTTGTTTCTGCTTTTTTGTAATATATGCATGTAAATTAAAATTATGCTTTGAAATAGAAAGTTAATATTAAAAAACGTTCAAAGTAATAAAAATGTGAAAACTGTATTATTATAATTCCATATCAAATACTTATTTATTAAGGTTTCCTACTACGTTAAAAACTCGAATTTCAGAAAAAATACCGAATATTTTTTATTCACCCATTAAAATATTTGAAATCTTCTCTTTCTAAAGCTACCTTCCATTTGTAGCTACGGTACAAGTTATAAGTATTTTAGTTATAAATAAGTTATAAGTATTTTAATATCAGACTTTTCCTTTGTTTTCTCAACAAGTTTTAACTTTAAATCCATTTTCTGTAGAATATAATTTTCAGTATGATTACAATTTTTGAAAGGTAATAACTCAAATGCTTTTCCTATAAATTGATGGTATTTAACAGAAATATTTTTCATATTATTCTTAAGATTCTGAACTAGGATTTTTGTAATATATGGTATATAAGTGGATTTTTTCGCTTTTAATGCATAAAAGTGGATAATTTTTTTAAAAAAAACCGCGTGTTGTTACTTCGATTCCTAATAACTCTGCAAATAATGTGAATTATTAAAAACTCATAGTTCAGGCTCTGTACAGATATCATATCAATACATATGCTGAATAATATTGTTATAGAAAGAATTTTCATGAAAGGAGATTATTTTGAAAATTTGCTATTTTTTTCTCATTTTATGCTTCTCTTATGCATTTTAAATTCTTTTTATTGTAATAAAACTTTTGAAATGCTTTTTTGTGTACATTCTAATTCAGATGATACTAAATATCAAAAAAAAATTATTCATTTATACGTTTTTTCAAAATTATGGTTCCGAACATAGTCGGATACTGTAATGATGTATGATATTATTACATTAATGTCTTAATTTAAAATAATGCATAAATACATCAAATACGTATGAAATGTCATGTCAAATTTCGTATCGTACATATATTCAAACGTGAATAATGTTGCTTGATCCATAAGAATCCTAAATCGCATTTGAATGTTCTAAATAGTACATGATATTTTTACAAGGATAGATCAATGAAGTATAAACTTATAAGAAAAAAAATGTATGCAATATAAGGGTAATTAATAATGATTTGGGTAATTACTATTAATAATGTGTTAATACCATCCTTGTTTGAGAATTTTCTGCAAAATGATTCCTTGGATACTTGATTAAAAACATTTATACAGAGAAAATTGTCAAATAATCTCTCTTTTTTTTTCTTTCTAGTTTTCACAAATGGGCTAAAAGGGTATAAAGACTAAATTGAATTCGAATTGTTTTTTAAAAATAAAATATTCTGTATGATATACAAAACTAATGTATGTACCATTTCTAGACGAGGCTTTCTTTTGAAGATTGATCTCTTTGTAATATATATGAAATTCAAGTTTCTAACGAGTTCTCGCGCGCTTTTTCCCTTCAACGAACCTTTTGGTCTACTTTATGACGTTATTTGAGTTAAGAATCCAGTATTGTGAATGAATTAGGGCTTATATAAATTAGCATTTCTACATAAGAAGTGAAGTGAAAGAAGAGAGGGAGGATGAAAAGAAAGAGAAAGGTTTAGCTAGACGAACTAGAGATACTAACATGATAATCAGAAGCTGGACGTCGCGAATATGTTATGCACACGATGATGGAGCACAAAAGTTAACTAATAATCGGAAAGCTGATATTCACCTCGAATCCAGTTTATAATCTTTTATTATGGAACTCAGATACAGTTTATAAGCTTTTATCCCTGACTCTTATCTAGTTTTGCTCTTTGTAAGATAAATAGAATTTTCTATTATAGTCTTTAGTTGAGGGCAAGTGTTGGTAACCACTCCACATTTCTAACAATACTCTATTTTTTAATCATTCTTTAGAATAGAATAAAATTTGTTATATATACTTGACTTATCATTTACTGAATCTCCATGACTCTGAATCTTAGTTACGAAGTGGAGGAGAGTTCAAGTAGATTATCGTCATTAACGTAATACCGAGAAGAAAAACGAGGGCTATTAGCAACGGACTTCATTATTTTGAGCTTCATGCAGTGACGAAGAAGACAGCTAAACTGTCTTCACTCTCTCCAAATTTCCACACCACGTCAACGGGAGAGCCTTGGACCCCGACAAGGTTTAAAGTGCATAAACCCCACTACACGACTGGTTTTTATTGGTATTAATGCTATGGTTTCCTAGGAAAACTGAGCTACTATCTGGCGGTCGCAATTTGGTGGTATATGATGTCATTAAACTTCCTAGTCTAGTCTTTCCCATGAAACCATTGCTTATCCATTGATTTACGTTTCGTTCGCATTAAACGTTCTTTTGGAAGCTACGCCATCTGGTTTACATTGACAACGTTTCAGTCACCGCAATATATCAGCCACCAGATATGGTTCCACTGTCCTAGGAAGCCATAGATGAGCCCACGACCCAATGAACTAGAGTACATGACCTTGATCATTAGGTTACCGCAATCACATTATCCAGCGTTCGAACAAAAGATAGATTCACCTAAGAATCCGTTACATTTTTTCTTCTAAAAGTTTGTTTCCAACACAGAAAATTATGTATCAGTTTCATTGATTTTTATCATCTGATGACCATCTATCGTTGGGCTATTTGCTACATTTTTTCGCAAACCTTGGGCAATTTTTATAATTTGAATACATTAAAAGTACAACTCCTTGCCAAACTAATGAAACACGATTATGTCAATTAGATACAAATAAGAAGTGTGATGAATTGAATCAGGGATAATGATATGTAAGAGAAATAGAATTAAAAGGAAAGAGAAGAGAGACAGATGATGTTTGTAAAATGGGGAGAATTACTTAAAATAAACATTGGTAGTAGAATTGGTTGAATGTGACTCCTTATTATAATAACAGAAGTCGAATCTGCTATTATATAAAAGTGTCTCAATCGGTGTGAGTGATTTGGTATGCAAGTGATTTCTTGTCTTACCGATTAAGAATTTTATTTTTGTAAATGTTTATTTGAAGTAGTTTTGAGTTTCAATATCATTACTTTCTAAAAGAACGTCGGCGAAAATAGGATATATTGATAGTCTTTAAATTGAAGTTTAAATGCGTAACTGTTTCACTTATCATCTACCCTCACTGAAAATAATTTTAAAACTTATGAGTAAATAATAAGGATAAAATATTCGACATCTTCGTAGCATCAACATTTTTCGGTAAATATCTCTCATTCACGGTTCAAATATTGGTCTCCGTTTTATTTCAAGATCCAAACTCTTATCTGAAATTTAATAAATGGCAAACTGTAGGGTGAAATCTTTATGAGAAAGCTGTTATTTCAGTGAAGCCAATAATATGTGATTCAATCACTCCTAACACGATGAACAAAGCTTGACACTAAACACAGAATATTAGAATTAGGATCATTAGCCAAAAGCTAGAGTTGCCTTCAATGACGAGCCAAGATTAAATTTAGTTTCGTAATTTATAGGAATTTACATCTGGAGAGAGCTAGGAATTTGAAGACTTCTTGGGAGATTAATATATGGTATGAAATCCATATATCTGTATAGAAGAATGTCCTTTTGAACAAATTCGCTCAAATCTGGTTTCCTTCCCATTTTGAGAAAAAGTTTTACAAATGACCTTCAAAATGAGAGGAAGGGACCTGTTTGTATTAGATTTTAGAAAACCGTCTCACGGGGTAACGTATTTGTATATTACGGGTAGAAGAGACTCGTAGTATTTATTAGGACATGGTTTAATATTTGTCAATTTATAAATGGTAAGCATATTCTACAATAACAATATTGAAAAATATATTTGTATTTATTGTATTTCTCGAACCATGAGATATTTGACTTGAACGTTTTAATTTTATTAGTTTGCTTACTCTCCGGATGGACAAACAGAAAAAATTGTCTACCTTCACGCTTTGCGTTAGAAGGTAGGATAAAAATAGCAAGAAATAAGATGCATAGTTTTATTCAAGCTCAGTAAAATTGTGTACAATTAACATTAAACCGAAATAAGAGGAAAATTACTTTGTTCCTGACATAATTTGTGTGTGGTTGGAAAAGCTTCTTCTATCTCCCTAAATGAAGCCTCTTCACTACACTTGAGTGGTCGCGGTTGCTTAGTAATAATGATAGCGGATTCTCGACCTGCATTGTTTTCGTCGAGCCGTGTGTTCAAGCTCTGATGGCTCAAAGACCTGCCGTAAAGTGATGCTGATGCACCTTAAATATGGTCGAGGTTCCAAATACTCCCGATGTATGGTGTGACATGTTGGAGAAGGAGGTGCAAGCACAGGTGTTGTCTTCGCCACTTAACCTATGTACCAAATTACGAAGTCCGTCGCCAATAGTCCTCGTATTGCAACTCAGTGTCATAAAAAGACAATAATTAATCACTCGAATCAAGCCCGAGCGATGTGGAATACTTCAGGCACTAATAAATAAAATCGTTATTTTGGCTTAGATTTTACGGTGCATCGAAGTATAATGATATATCAGTGAATCAATACTTATTCAAAACTGAATCTCTGCTGAGCAAAAAATATTTTGTTCTAATATTAAAATTCTTAATACATATTTAATAGGCGCAAATGATGTCAGGTGAATCTACGTTAATTAATCATTTAAATTTTGTTAACTATGCTATTAATCAACTTAAATTTTAACTAATATTTATCCAATTGAAGAGCTCCGAGGTTTTTTTTTTTATAGAATTAGGTAGAAGATGTAAATACTTTACGTGTTTCTTAATTCCGCATAATGATTAGACGAATAATTAAGATATCTACATTTTTACATGACGTCTTAAATTACTACGATGTTGGATCATCATTTCAAAATTAAATATTTCCCCAACTAATGGAATTAATTGCAAGAAATTTAGGGCTTAAAAATTCTCAGATTTAAAGAATTTAAATAAGTAAAAAATGGTACATTACGATTAACTTTTTACAGCTGTATTTAGTTGTTCATATATTTCATAACAATATTAATTTTTTCGATTTTATATGTTGATATAATTAGGAAAAAATGTCTATCTTTTGTTGCAAAAGCTCCGAAAAATGTTGAGGAGATATTTTTTTTATCGTCAAGTATTTGAGGCACTCATTTATTATAAGGCTATTCATTCTTTTAACTCCTTTAATTCGGAAAATTTCAAACAGAATTTTGTGAAGTTTGAATTGCATGATGAAGAATCAAATAATAAAAAAAAATAAATATCGAATTCTATAAGGGAAACGTCCTCTTAAATGTTAATTATATTAATGAGTCTGTTGTTACATATGGTTCAAAAGGAACTCAATCCATAAACATCTGGTCACTAGCACAAACATCAAAAAGTAATTATAAATACATCTAGAGCAAAAAAATCATCATTAAAAAGACAAAATTCAAAGATCATAACATCTATAAAATAATTATAAGAAATAACAAATTCAAAAATTAAAATATCTATAAAAACTCTAAAAAGTCCTAGAGGATTAGCATTCCAGTGTTCAGGACCTGCGATCCCTGGCACTCCAGTAAAGTAGGAAAACATCATCTCTATAAGGTCAAGGTCCGGGCGAACGAGTAAGTGTTCTCTATTCATAGTATCTGTTTCGCGGATAGGACATAAACTATTGGTGAATTTGCCTTTCTTCTTTAGATGTTCTGATTAGCAGTCATGTCTAGTTTTTAATCTAAAATTGGCCACCGCCTCTTTACATGATCTAAGACTGAATTCTTTCCTGCCATTTGCAATATTTTCCCAAGATTTATCTCTGAATTTACTAGACAGATCCATGTTGTAATTTAACATGATTTTCTCACTTTATGCATCTTTCAGGGGAATCCAATGTAATAGTAAGTCCAATTAATTAAGCTTTCAATAAGTATAATTAACTTATCTTTTCATGTCATATTTTAGCTCCCTTTGAAACATTAACATTATTATTAATTTTGTTAAAATGCGACGATAATTTGTATTGAGGTTGATCCATTCTTATGACGACAGTACATTTTTAGCCTCGTTAGCCTAAATGTCATGGTCGCGAAATCGCGGTTTGCACAATTTCCATTGAATTGCGGATTTCATCTCTGATGTCACTGTGCATCATGATGTGTTACGGGGCTGATGCACTTTAAATCTGTTGAATTCCAAGCCCCTCCCATCGGTTTGGTGTTGAAGTGTGAAGAGGAAGATACTAGAGAAGGAGATACGTGTCATTTTTGTCACTTGACCAAGACTCAAAATTACGAAATCTGCCGCCAGTCGCTATCGTGTGACCTCTAAGTGCGACGTTAATAATAATCATAAGAATCAGTGCATTCTTCTGAACCTAGTTTTTGTGAAAAGTCACTTAATTAATAGTCTGTTAAGGTGGGGGATCTTTTCATTTTTCCTTATAACATATACGGTAATAATATAGCCATATCGTTACAGATCTTAGGTAATGATAAATTTTACAGATTAAAGAACAGCTCTTACATAATCATAGATTTTAATTAAAATTGAAGGTCGCAGACTGATAACCTTTGTTTGCCTGTGTAAGTGTTTTTTTTTACCTTAAGTAGAATAAATGCTACACTTGATTACTTGATTGAAAAATAATGCCTCCACGGCAATAAATTTTTAATTTGTCACTCGATTTCACGCTTCTAGTTGTATCTCAACGATACTAGTACTTTTTATGCAATGCAGTATTAAATTTTTGAAACAATCTTTATCTCTACCCACGCACATGCTCCATCGCGTGGGTAAACAGACAAATCCATCGGAAAAAGTTAAAGCATTTAATCATTGGAGCATTACTTATAAATCAAATCTCTTATAAGTAACAAAATGTATGTCAGATTCTATACAACTCTACAAGCGTCATCTGTAAGACATATTAATGTATATTACATAATTTAAAATAACATAGTAATTTTAGCTTTTGTTAATATGAATTGCGTCTCATTTCTCATAAATTCTATGTGATCAGATCAGGCATAAATCTTACATTATAACTGGCAAAATATATTTTATTTGCAAAGTGAAGTTTTGCTTAGGAATAGTATTAATCCATCATTAATATTTGAAAATACTTTTTTTTAAAAAAAACTGAGCAATTATGGAGAATTAAGAATAAAAAAATGAAATGCGATAAATGTATCAGGATCTCACTAAAAATCTTAAAAATGAATTAAATGTTTAAACTAAAGCTAACAATTAAGAATTTCTTTACAGACATTTCGATTACATAGACCTTGAAAAACTCAAAAGAAGATTTCGAATATTCTTAAGAAAAATCTTAAATAATAATTTTCAATATTTTTCTAATAGATTTGCATGGTAAATATTTCTAATATTTTTTTCCTTCAAAAAAAATCAATTAAGTTTCTTTTGTCAATGAAATTTTTTATTCGGTAATTTTGCTATTATATTTTAACACTTCAGAAGAAATTATTATTTCAAAATAATTTAATAACGTTTCTCGCTTCAATAAATCTGAAAACTGAGCTACACTTGTTGGTTTTCATTTCAAATCAGCGGTATCTTTTAAAAAATAACCAAGAAGTTTCACATAAATATTTTTCAAAATGCTGATGATATACAATGATATTTAAAATTTCTGGTTTACTGAAAAATTTGGAATGCAAATTATGGAACAAATTGAAAACTTGGAAGAGACGTCTAATAAATAAAGAATAAATAACTAATATATAAAACTTACCAACACATTTTTTGACATCTGGCAGAAAGAAAGTCAAAACAAAACGATCACTGATTTACAGGAGCAAATAATTTAAACTAAACTTGTTTTGAAATTAGAACCTTACAATAATAATAAGAGATAATAAACACACACAAATAATAGATGTATAAGTATACATTTTACTTATTTTGAGAAGTAAATAAAAATAATAATTTATAAAAATAAAAATTTGTAAATATTAATAAGAGTATTTGACAAATAGTTCATGAAACATCTATGTTTAAGAATTCCTTATGATGTCTAAACTAATCATTTTTTTTGAATAAGAAAGGCTGTAAATAAGAAGGATAGAAGATAGAATAAAATCAATTATAATCATTTCTAAGATTTAAGATTTCCTTATATTTTTCAGATTGATTTAACCAACTTTAATTACGCTTTCCTCTGTTATTCCAACTATTTTGCTTCATAAAGGTTTAATCGCTTTTGTGATATCATATTTTTCAACTTCAAAACATTTTTACTGTTACTCCAATAAACAATGTATACTAATTACTCCAATCAGCTGTTTAATATTACTACTCTAAATTACAATGCTTCTATAAGATATTTAGGGATACAAATTTTTATTTTATAAACAATGAAAGTTATGTACGAGGTAGTATCGTAAAGTTTGCTTATTACTAGGAAATAAGTTAGATATCTGAATAAAATTTATTCTTTATATTCATTCTTATAATATGTACATCATATAAATTATAGCTGTTAATTTCATTCGTTTGGTTTTAAGAAATCGTTGATTGCAATAACCAGTTGTATAGAGAAAATAGAGTTCGATATATACCTTCTAATTTCTACAATTCATTCTAAAAAGCAAGAAACGCTGGGAAGTCTTAAGAATAATAAAAATTAATTTTCTATATTGATTTATTTTTTGAAATGATTAAAAATTTATGATTCTCTGAGATAATATTTAAAACCTTACGATACTCCAGATTACTTCAATATATGGTATTCCTGAAATAAAATAAAACAGCATTATTAATTGCAATTAGCAACATTATGTAAACAAGGATAAATTAATATGTAGAGTAAAGGTTATCCAGATATCTCGGTCATTTCTTAATATTTTATGATACTCATCTTCCATAGTATAGATATGTATCAGGAAAATAAAAAAAAATTCTTAAAACTGTGCAGAATTCAGTTTCTTGATGGATAAATACTAAGTTCAAATTTGAAACTTAAACCAGAAGGTACTTCTTTTAAGTCCCTAGACCGATTTTCTCGCCCAATTGCATCATTTTAATGAATCAGGGTTGATTCCGCGTAATCGTTAACGAAAGTGGAAGCATTATTTTATATTTAGAGCGAAGCATCCAAAATGTTCATAAACTAACAAACAAAACTTGCAAGACTTGCCAACTAGGTCACGTTTAATGATACGCGTTGTGATGCCAACGCAAAATGACCTTCTTAATAGGCAGGTTCTATCCGGAAAAATATTTATGGGATAATGTGTCCATCTCAAGCAATTTAGTCCACTGTTATAAATTGCGACCGTACAAATCAGCGTTATGGCTTACCCTGCAGGATTTTATGATCCTAATGTATTTTATTAACATAGGCCTGTTTGTCAAACCTGTTTCCTATTTTCTTCTGTGTTAACGGATTTACTGTTGTTTGTTTAGTGTTAATGAGTATTCCAAGAACAAATAGTACCAACTGAGGTATAAAAAAAACCCAAATATTATAATCTTTTAAATGAAATAGTGTAGTCGTGGAAGATTTCTGATACCTTTTTGTTAATTGGAAAACATACAACATTAAAACTAGTTTGCTTATGACCAAAGGGTCTTTAAATGAGATCCCCAACAACTCGTGATTTTTTTTGTCATGTAGTTATTCAGTATTTTACTTTTTTCAGAGGAATTTCTAATTCAGTTTCTACGTATAATGTTTTCTCCCAGTGGATTACCACTATCTGTTATTTGCGCATTCACTACTCATGCGCATGATACCAGTTACGCTTAAGGTATTCTATGTAATGCAAATAAGAGGGCGATTCAAAGAATACTCATGTCGGGAATGGGAAATGGTATTGGAATAATTCAGCATAGTACTGTCCATTTATCACTTTCGTTTTACTAAGATGTCCATAAATATAACTCCCCTTTTATTAAAAAAGTATATAAATATGACTCCATTTTACTAAACATTCCATAAATATGTTCATTTCCTAAAAAATCAGATTCAACGGATTGTGATCGCTTATAAATGTCACACTGAGGAGCAATAGGAGGACTATTAGAGAAGTGCTTCGTAATTTTGGGTCTCGTTCAAGTTACGAAGTCGACACCTGCGCAGGTGCTTCCCTCTCCAAGCTTCCACTCCATGCCTCTCGGAGGACTTGGAACCTCAACTGATTTAATATGCATCAGCTTCGCTACATGATGGGTCTCCAGTGGCATCAGGGCTCGTGTCCACAACTCGACGAAAACAAATCGGCTGCGAATCAGAAATCATGGCCACTAGGCTACCGCTTTCTCAGATTCAACGGAAGCAACCCAGCGTTTTTAGTTGTTGTTTTTCTTTCTGTGTGTAATAACGAATCCAGGTCTGGCGACTGCAGTAACCCTAGGCAAAATGACTGCGACAGTTCTACGCAGAAGCAATAAAAATTGACTCATGAACCTGCATATATTTTATTTGCTTGCACATTTAATAGATGACAGCACAATGGTAACACTATCTTGCTTTCATCATACAGCGCTTTTCTTCTTTAAATACAGGTGTATTTATAACACTCTTATGTGTTTATTTTTATTTATGTGTTATTTCGAAAAAAAACACCTCACGTTAAAATACAACATTAATCAATAAACAAGCATTGTATAAGTGCGTAAACAAAAATAATTATTCCGATGTAAACTGAATCCTTACTTAGGTGTAAAGAATTGGAGAAAAAGGCATTACAATTTTGTGCTTTGATCTGAAAAACAATGCACTTAAAGAGAGGCCTGAGAACAAATGGAATTTTTGATGTTCTAGAATAAATATCGAACAAATTGTAAAAATTTTAATTATTTTTAAGCATATTTTCTTACATTTTCTTATTTAATGTGATATACATAATATTTAACACAAAAACATTCAATATTTGAAATGTTAAACATTTTGTAATACTGTAATTTATTGTTTTCAAAACATCGAGATCTCAATGATCAATTTAACAATCTTATAAAAGCATTTAAATATTTTTTAATAATCTGTTATAAAATAACATGAACTCCAATTTGCTTGACATTCTATGATTTTTGTTTTCTAAATCAGATTATAGTTTTGATTTTTTTCATTTGTGAGATAAAATTTGAAACATAAAACAAAAAGATAACTTAAATCCCATTCTAAATATTCCTTAAGTAACTCAAACTTGATGGCAATCTGAACTTTAATTCAATGTTGCTGCCTAAATTATCTATTATTTTATAATAATTTCCAATTAATGATTTTTTTTTCATAATTTAAGTAAAATGTCCGGATAGAAATATATATTTCTTGATGTTTAATAAATAACTTATTATTTTATATGTTAAAAATCTCTATTTAGTAACTCATAATAACATTTATTTGACATTGAATAAAATATTTGTATATTTTTAGATAAGGTTCTAAAAAATAAAATCCTTAAAGGAGCATTTATCTTTAGTAATTGTAGATTTAGTGGCCGAAGTAAGAATTCAAATAGAAGATGTGAGAAATCTTGAATAGT
>BMAW01119543.1:52130-76421 GCA_019974015.1 Nephila pilipes
CATAACAAATTAAATGAAAAATTTAAAAGAAATCACATTACTAAAATGTTGAAAACTTCAATAACGTTTTAGTTAGGTATTTTGTAAAAGTTAACTTATATCTATGAACTATATTTGATTTTAAAAATAGCAATCATTCAAAGTGACACCCGAAAATGAGTATACACCTCTCACTCTGTTTTTGAAAAGTGTAAAACATTATTATTAAATACTCATTTAAATTTAAAATTTATAGGAACAATAAAAACGCACATTGCAATATATATTGGACTAAAAAACAAGAATGAAGAGTCATTGCTTCTTTTTAACTAACAAAATTTTTACGCCGAAGTTTCAAATATCGGCACAAAATTGAGCATACACTATATAAAAGTAACAATTTTGATGCTATTAATTTTTTTGTAATGATTCTGAATATAAATAATGTTTCTTTAAGATGCTAAAATTTGATTTAAAAGAGGAAAATATATTTCAGATCTGAAAATGAGCTCCAGAACTAAATCTACTATTGAAATTCAGAAAAATTGTTAATCTAACATCTGAGGTATAAAAATATAGAAATCCAGGAATGTAAGAAACTTTGATTGAATTCCCATTAAAACTGTAAGAGACAGAAAATTATCCTTATTTCGACAACAGAAACATCGTTCGAGAATTATGTAAGATTTCTATAATGAACACTGTAAAAATTGCTTTATCTACTTCTACACTAATCAAAAGACATATTTCTGAGGAAACGCTTCGAAAATTAATTCGAGAAGCTAATTATAATAGTTGCGTAGGTAGAAGAAAATATTCTTCAGTTCCAAAACAAAGAGAGAGAAAAAAGTTACGTTTGCTAAATATCCTATTTCAAAGCTTCAATATTTTTAAAATAACGAAATATTCAGTGATGAAAAATGATTCAATATTTTTGGAAGTTACGGTATAGAGAAATCTTAACTCTGAACAACGTCTCTGACACCATTCTCTCTGTCAAATATAAAAGTGGTTTGTTTCTGAATGAACTGAATGATGTACTGTTTGTTGTTCTGAAGTATGATTTAAAACCAAGGGCTTTAAATGGATCTTCAGAAATTAGGTTATGAGTCGCATTTTATGTTTTAACAAGATAACGAAATAAAACATATAGTTAAAATTGTAAGTCATGGTTGTAACTGTAAAATATAACTGCATATACCACCTCAGTTTCTCGATCATATTGTAGTAGAATAGTGGTCTCAGTTGGAAAAATCTATCCAAATGTGTAGTACGAGTATTAAAATGCTTACAAATAATATTACAAGAAAAATGGACAAAATTATAAGTGAAAAAATACACGAACCCTTTCACATCAATGCATATCGTTTGGAAGGTGTTCTAACTGCAAAAAAGATGTGCAATGAGTTATTAACTTTTATATTTTGAAAAATATTTTGATAATGCTAGGTGTATACTCTATTATGTAACTGAGAAATATGTTACTTCAACGTAAATGTTTTGATAATTAAATTGTTATCGATTCTTCATTTTTTATGTTTTAGTCTAATACATTTTCATTACGCATTTTATTGCTCTTATAAATATTAAACTTAAGTAAGTTATTTTACGCCTCTAAGAAAGAAAGTTATTGGTATGTACTCAATTTTGGAAGCCATTGTATGCTCACAGAATTAATAAATTTACAATAAATCGTATATATATTTATAAGCAATAATACATATTTATTAATGAAGATAGCAAGCATATTTTATATGTTTCATTCATTGCTCTCTTTTCAAATTAGAATCGTCTTAAATGGTGATTTTTTTTTTACTTCGCAGATAATAAATTAGTTTATATGAATTGCTTACATAAAACTGCATTAAAATGGAATTAATTTTCAATACAGTTATGCACTTAGTTTTCTAGAACATTTTTTTTGAATTTTCAACTGCTTTTAATACCAACAACAAATATCTCGTAAGAAAACTTAGAAAAGATTTTTTATTACATTATCATTAATAAATAAGTTAACTGCACAAGAAGAAAACTGTTCACTGAAGTAATTTTATTCTGTTGTAATCATTTCTAGTAACCATAAGTTGATATCCGGTTAGCTAAAATAGTTTACATCCGCTAACATAACTCAATAGTTTACACACAATTTACTTTATTAAGATAAGAGTAATTTCTTAATTAACTGAGTAACTAACAGTATTCTTAACTACTTCTCAAACAGAAAATTAAGTCAACTAAATATATTTTGCGATGTCTGTTTGAGCCTCATACTAAATGTGAAACCCCGGAATTGTCATAGAGTTGTAATCCGCAAGCTCAACAAAGTGTAATTCAAATATCGATTTACAGTCATAGATGGAACTTTTGGCGTTTCAATCAGTGTTAATTACGTTGGAACATTAATCTTGTTCCAATTCATGGATGGTGAAGCAATTCATCGTAGAATGAGGATTCTCGTCATGTGCGTGCTTAATTAGTTTAATTTTCTGCATTACAGCTGGGCCGATTATTCATCGAAGAGCTGCCTCGAGCGCCCGTTACAGATTAGTATGTCAGATGCCATCCGTATGTCATTTTCGTGGTACGTACTCTACCCCACTCTGGTACTGACTTGTTGAAATTAATTAAAACAATCGATGAGAACACGATGCTATAGTACAGAGGGAAAGGATCAAGTTACTAAAACAAATTGAGATTGTTGCAGTTGAAAATGGAGAGCATTATATTCCTTAGCTGAGAAGATATTAAATTCTTACATTCAAGCGATGAAACATTGACTATTTAATGTGAATAAAGCTCTTTCAGTGTAAAAATTAGAAAAATAAAGCAACTCTAATTAGTGATTGTAAATTTATAAACTTTTTTTTTTATTCTGCCAGTAATTCGGTAAAATTTCCAAAAAGAACCATTAAACCAGTAAATTACCATAAATTCTTTAAATCTTTAATTAAATTTAAAATTAACATAAGGCACTTTAATTGATTCTTGTGTGATTGAATCATTTTACCCGTCTCTTAAATAATACATTAATTACTAAATCTAAATTTCAACTTCAGTTTAAGCACTGACGAAGGAATTAAAGTGGTAAATTATATTTCAAAATAGAGTTTATTAATCCTCTAATAAGGCGAATGCTGCCAAACAATTTAACATATCTATCCCCGAGTACTAATAACTCCTAGTATATATCATAGAATACGCTTACCGTAACACGAGACGAATACATTCTTCAAATATTCATTCAGTCAGATAGCGTTGGATCTTAGTCTCAAGAAATCGTGTAGACACGTAATAAGGCTTCCAATATAATCATTCATATTACCGTAACCTTATTAGTGTTTCTCAGTACACATCTCTGCTGTTTTTATATGACTTAATATATTGATACTTTATATGTATTAACCCTAAATCTAAAGTTTTCTTCATTTGTATCATCACGTTTCATTTGATTGGGAAAAATCTGGAATCTTAAGTTCACAGTCAGAAAGAAACCCCAGATGTAAGTTAAGGGAAGTTTTGTAAATAACTAGAGTTACACTTGTATGCTATGAAAAAAAATTCCCGAAAATTAAATATATTCTGAAAGCAAATAATTAAAATAAAATTCAACAAACTATTTGATACAATTTTTCAAACAATACTTATACATTATTATTAATTTTTCACAATGGTAGCAATTACAAATATAATTAAATACATTATCTGTTTGTCAATAGAAAAAACGCTCAAGATATATACTTATTTACTCTATAATGGCCTAATTGGGATTTAATTTTTGCACAAATAATCCTACCAATGAAAAAAGTTCTTACAGCTTTCACATTGTTCAGTTTAGTAATAATTAAATATGTTTCCTGAAGTAATTGAATATATCTATTCCAGTTCATTTTTAACGATCTTATTTATTTTTAAATTTTGTAACTGAGCTGTATTATTTTGTTGAATTTTTGCTTTAGCTCTTATTGATAAGTATTTTTTTTAGTTATTTAACTGCTATTAAAACTGAATTTATGTCTGCTTTTATCTCATATCACATAATCAGTCTAACTGCAATTGCAACTGCACCCAGAGCATGTTCAACTATAAAGCGTCTCTACTTTTGTTCAGTGCTATCATACTAGCAGCATGTGCAATGAAGTGTATTATAGTGTCGCCGATTGTAGGTGAAGGATAGCAATCGGATCGGCAAGACAAGATGATAACTTATTTTTTCTTCTGCTACTGCTGTGTTCTTTTGATAGACGTATGAGTACATAAGCACTGATAACGCAAGTTTACACGCAAAACACTCGCAATTTGCAAGTAGAATTTAGTTGTTCTAGTATGCCGCCTCAATGACAAGGTGAGAATGTGCAAGTAGTTCTTGGCCGCTTCATAGCATGGCGAGAAATTTGCAAGTGGCTCCAACAGGACCGTCATAATAGTTATGAGAATTGTATTATAGTTATGAGCTTTACTTACCAATCCACAGCGAAAATCGATGTAGAATTAATTACTGGTAAGAATTTTAGGTTAAAATTCTCTATTTGCCAGTGAACAGATAGGCTAGTTTACCGGTATTGCAATCCCTAGTTCTATTAAAGGTAATAGTCACATTTTATTTCTTTGATGGTTGATGCATTAGTTCAAACTTTTTTTACCAAATGTGAGAAATGAAATTTTTGAGTTTCAGCAATAAAACAGCAAATACTCATAATCAATATCCATATTTTCATGAATCATTTGATTCCCAGTTTAAATAAATGTTACGTATATTTTCGAATATTAATTAAATTTCGTTTGTCTTTAAATTACTCAAGGTATTGATATCTGTAATCAAATATGAGAAAGATAATTTTTAAAACGTTTTTCTGAATTTCACTTGGTGTGTGTGTGTGAGTGTGTCATCAAATTTTCGATCGTTAATTTAACCAACTTCCCATCAAGCTAGAGCTTTGAAATTTTGGGAATCGTTCGTACTCGCCTAATAATGCAATATTTAGACATTTGCGACAAGTTTTAACTAATATTTCAATAGTTTTAATAAGTCAAAATATTCTTTCCTCTCGGCGCTTTCAGGATTGAGGAAAAAATTACTTTCACCCTCTGGGAACACCGGGCACTCCCCACGCCGCATGAGGTATCGCAAAACTTTTGTACTCACAAAGGGGAGATACTATCTCCCCTTTACTATCTCCGAGATAGTAAGGGTTGCTGACTTTTAGTCAGTAATCATTGGCAAGAAAGAAAGATTCCAATATTTGGCGCCTTGTCTTATCACAATAATTTTTTCTGAATTCTTTCCACTGAATTCTTTCCACTTTCCACTTTTATTTTAAGAGTTTTCATTTGAATGCATAAGTAACATATTGACAAAATGAACTATAGTTTAAAGAACATAAGATAAAAAAAAATTGCATTCATTCTAGAGTTCTTCGATTTTTCATTCTAGGAATAGATGATTTGTAAGTGTTAAATGTAATATCACATGAATCAATGCGAGGATGAATTAAAAGTTATAGAACAGATATCTTGCGATTTAATATATTTTGAAAAAATTAATAACGTACTATCATTGAATCATTATCATGTTAAACGATTCGGATTTGTTTATAAAATAATTTACATCAATTATAATGTACTACAAGAAAGAGTCGTTAGTATAAAAATCATTAATAATTAATTAAAAATTTAATTTAAATAAGAACGCTTAAGACTTTCGTATACCAGCCATTTTGATTTCGTGAACGTAATGTTAATCTTGTGGAATTTCAGCTACCGTTCTCAAATCTATATTATTTCATTTACTTGAATACAAAATAGGCTATCCGAAAGAGCAAAAAATAATAATGCGAAATTACGCTGTCTCTCTGATTTTCAAAACGTTTTCAAATTACTCCTTAAAAACTAGAAAAATTACAAACAAATTATTGAAACAGAGGTAAAAAAAAAATTTAAAAATTGGAAGAAAGTTTTTAATTCTGCTGAAACCTACGTTATTTATTAATCTTTCGTAAGCACTTTTTTGAATTCTAAGAGATAAAATAATCTAGATCTGAGAACAGTAGTAAGAATTCCATTGGATTAACTTAACGCTCACGAAATCAAAATGTCCGGTAGAAGGTAGCCTTAACATACATCAGAGCAAATAATTGGGAATGTTGTATTACATTTTCCTTTTTCTAACAACTATATTATTTGCTTTATTTTGTCAATATTAACTAAACTTTTGTCGAATCATTTCTCCCAATATTGTATCATACAGCACATAAAATGTCTTTGAAAAGCATCATACATTACTCTAGTCTCTTTACGCAGTTTTACGATTTTCATATCTTTTACTGTTCCTTCTTTTCTTTCTCATCTTTTCAGTTCTTTTTCTTCCAAAGATGTGGCAGCACACAACTTTACTAGAGTTAATACTAGATTTCGCGAGTTCTAGGTAGGGGAGGGATAATGTGGGGATCTATTCCCTAGAAAGGATATGATCTACAGAAAAAGGGACTTTTTTGACGAGTGTCCATGGGGAAAAAATGGTCAAGAAAGGAATCTTTCCCGCAAAGGCCGTGAAAAGATAGGATTTTCTTACTCAGTCAGGCATTGGATTTCGATATTTTGCTTCTGTGGACCTGATCATTTTGGGTTTTATTTCCTTTAGGGAAGTAATAAAAAGGCTCTTTTATGAGAAACGAGAAGGTCTCATGAAAAAGTTGTCCCATTTCTTCTGGGGTAGTTAGATGTAGTTATTCTCTGTAATGCATATACAGGAATATATACAAAGTGATGAAACACAAATGATTTTTTTTACTATTACAGCAAAAAACAGCAAAAATAATTATAATAGAAGAATATTATTAATAAATTATTCTGCCTTTAAATACTTAAGCTTCATTTCTTTACATCAAACCTACGCAAATTCATGAGATGCACGGATGTAGTACAAATAAAATTTCAAAGCTGTTCTTTTCAAAATATTGCTGATAAAAATTATCCTTTTTTTTGCTTAGTACAGGAATCTATATATTTTTTCTTTTCATTTATTCCTTTTAAATCAAAGTGAATGCCATGAAACAATTATCATTTGGTGTAATGTAAATACATCTGCAAAAAAAATTATAAAGACATATATTGAAAACAAATAACATAAAATATTCATACAGTAGTATATGTTTTTTCCACCTTTAATAACTATTATATATCTAATTTTAAGTAAATATTTGGTTCTCAAAGACATATCGAATTGTAGATAGTTATTCGTTTTCAATAAGGTTAAGCTGTGATGTGGTACTATTAACTTCATATATTGATAACTTTACAGTAATTATTGTATGTAACAGAAATTGAAATGCATGGGAAAGTGGAATAAAATGAATTACCCCTTCATATGCTGATAATTTTACAGTAATTATAGTATGTAACAGAAAATTGAATTAATGGGTAAGTGGAATAAAATGAGTTACCCCTTTCTTCCCTCCAGTAAGTGCTGCTGCCAACTGGCTCATATATTAAATATGACCAATCATCCGTGTCAAACAGTATCTGCAAGAACGAAATTTTCTTACAAAATTTACGAATTTTTCGAAAACTTAAAAAAAAAATCTGTAAGTGTCCATTCCCCCTTTACAATCGTTTAATTTATATTCGACTTCCTTATTTACTTTGTATTCATAATGTTTGATGATGTTGTTTTGATAGGTTTTGCTACTTTCGTCAATCCACAAGTTGCTCTTGTTTTAATTTAAGCCCGTTTTGTGTGACAAGATCTGAGGGGCAAAATCGAGTTGGGAAAAGCTAGGTGGTACCCAGTCTTATCCTACCAATAGCAGGCTTTAGATAAGTCTAGGATGGAAAGACTTTACTAACCTCTCCATTTTATTTTCTCTTTCTACACCTAGAAAATGAACAAAAGAAGTAAATCAACTGAAACAAGGGTTCCACAAACATTTTGAAAGTAGATAGCTTCCCTCCAAATCCAAATGCAAAATGAAGTTATTAAGTCTAAATATCCATTAATCAAAGAGAGAAAACTCACCATAAGAAAGTAAAACCTTCAAAAAAGGAAAGTCAAGTATCAGAAATAAAATAAATAAAAAATAACTATATGAGAAAAGAGTTAGAAAAGATAGATAACTGAGAACACGCGTTTTCTAAGGAGGAGACAGAGCATGCACGAGAAAAATGGTGGTAAATCATTGATACATTACAACAAACTTATTTTTGCCATGCTAACTACATATCGATGATTATTTCGTACCATTTGAAAAGATTATGCCTGTAGCGGATTTGACACTGATGGCGAAGACTAATTTGCTTGCGAGTAGTTCAAGAAACTGATTCTCCCAATCCAAATGAATGAAAACTATTTCCCCATAAAAATTCTCAACTTTGTTCCTGTAAGTTTAAAAATTGACTGAAAAATTAAAATAAATAAAAAATGAAAGTTGCTAAGGTATGTTTTTTTATAGGTACCCATATTTACTCGTCTCTATATCTAAGATTGCACACTTTCCTTGTTTTTATCTCAATACAAATTAAGAATTAGAAATAGTAAATTTTAGCAAACTTGTAACATTTTTCAATAGCTTCCCTGTGCCTCTTGAGCGATTGATTAAAATTAATCGTCAACGAAGTTATGGAGCCATCAGATCCTACCCTCTTTCTCCTAATATCTAATTAGTTCTTATAGAAAATATAGTTAAATTTAGTTCATAATCAAGCTAACATAAGGTAGAGGTAAACTTTACATTTCCACTTAAGAAGTTTTATATTTTACTGTAATTTAATAAAATATAATTTGTTTAATTAAATTTATATTCTAAAACGGGAAATAGCCATTCATTTGTTCCACATCCTTTTCCTTTTGATTCTTATAACTTTCTTTACATCTTTCAATATTTGTTTCAGTCGTAATGTTAACAAAATCATTCTGTTAATTTTATTTTTTAACTTTTCAAATTTTTACTTTATACAATAAAAGCTATTTTTAAATAGTAATGGTTCAAGAACAAAGAAGGCTGTTCATAATATATTTATGTCACACAACGAAAGTGTTATTTTAAAGGTGGATCCAGAATTAAGTACTGCTTAACTCCTAAAGCAATCCTATTATTTGCCATTAATTTAATTTTAATTGTTTCATACGTTAATGCAGATAACTACTCAAAATTTAAAATGATAGATATTTTGTAGAGAATCTAAACATATATAAAAATTTGTATTACACTGTTAAATTCTTTTTAGGTATTGAAATGTATTAACTGATGCTATTTGAAAAGATATGCTTATTTTATTCGATTTTTTGTACTTTTAGATTTTGAAAACATCAATATATTTGTGTAAATGTTCTTAAATAGTTAAATAGAAAGATTTTTTTATACGGTTGAATGTATGAGAAATGACTACAAAATTTAAGGATTCATATTTAAGTCCAAACAACTAATAGATATTCTGGATATAAGTTTATTGATCTTGACATTTAGTTAATTTTATAACGCGAAATCAAATTAGGATTAAAAAATGACCTCATGAGGAAAAATTATTTTTTGAAGATAATTTTGTTAATTAAGAATATTAATTAAACATTAACATCCTAACATGAATTCATTTTGAGCTATTGTCAATGATATCAGTTTTGTCTCGTTACAATTATAGTTTATGAATGAATTATTTACGATGTTTTATAATTATGAAGGGTGTATTTTTAAATACATTATCATTACTCTCGTTCTACTTAATTATAAAATTCGATGCTAATAATCATTTTCTTACTTCTAAAAGCGCTGTTAATAATCCATCAATCAAACAATTTATCTGAAATTCTTTACTGCCCCATTTTTATATTCCATCATTATCATATGTTACGTTTTATATTTAAACATTCAGCTATCTACCGACTTATTAGAAATGGTGAATTTTGGGTGACGATGAGAATTGTAATACTCTGAGTACGTACGAGAACAAAATTGAGTCAACAAATTTGAGCTGATATCCTACTTTATGTGTTTTCCCATCACTATCTGTTTAAACTTTGGAATTCTCCTGACTCCTGACTCTCAGTACAACTTATTGATTCTTGTACAATCGAGAATCGAACTCAATACCAATAAATATATTACAAATTTGAGAATTTAACAATAATTAGGCCAGTCTGCGTAAGACCTTCAGTGTAGATATTTACTGAATGGTACAGAAGTACATACACTTTTATTTTTAATAGCTGAGTTCATGAAGCAGCGGCCTATCTCTGTGGAATTCATTTTGTTTTTGAAGAACTTTATCAAAAGTTGTCTTTATTTTTTTAAGAATTTCATCATTAATAAATTGTATTCAAATTATTTGCAGATATTTTATTTCCTTTTCTTCAATATTAAAAAGAGTCTAGAACATAAATTAATTATGTTAAAGATATTTTATGTATTTGAATTAAAACTACTTAGTAAGAAATTAATTTTACTGTCAATAAAGAAGTTTCATCTCATGTATAAGCCTCTTTCGAATTTACATTTTTTATTTGAGATTTAATTATACAAGTTGATGCTGATGATTTACTTAATGTGAAATAACTTATAGAAACATAGTTTAACTTCATGTGATCAGACTCATTGTGTGAAACACTTAATTTTTTCCAACTAGAATTATAGAAAATTTTATAACTAAATGTTGCCCAAACTCATCATAATAATAGTGAATACATACAGACATATAATCAACAAAAATATATCCGACAGCTAATATCAATTTATAATGATTTCAAAATTTCCAATATTATTATTCGTTGCACATCAGAAAAAAAAAATCAGTTTCTGTCGAATTAATTCTGTTTTTGAAGAAATTTATCAAAATTAGCCTATGATACATCTTTCTATTTTTAGGATTTTCATTATCAGTAAATGGCATTCAAAATACTTACTAATCTTTTATCTCGTTTTCTTCAATATTTATAAGAATCTAGGTTATAAATTGATTATGTTATAATATTATTTTATTCTATTGAATTAAAACCACTTCGTAAAGAAATAATTTTACTGGCAATAAAGTAGTTTCATCTCATTCCCCTAGACTCTTTCGAATTTACATTTTTATTTGAGATTCAACTATACACACTGAAGCGGTTGGTATAGTTAATGTGAAATGACTTTGCAACTTAATTTAATTTCATGTAATTAGATTTATTGCTTGAAATCAATTTTTTTCCAACCAGAACTGCAGAACGTTTTCGTACTTAACGTGGTCCAAACTCATCACGGTAATAGTGAATCCTTTTAACAGCTATATCATCAACGAAAATATCTCCAACAGTTAATATCAAAAGTTATTATGATTTCAAAATTTCCAATATTATTACTCGATGCACCGTAGAAAGGAATGTACAAGCAAAGATAAGTCCTTCAAAATGAAATTTCCAATTATTGGCCACGTACACTTCACTTTCTATGAATTGGTGAAAATTCATTTGTCATCGCATTAGTTCACTACGGTAACGACTGGGCACATTACATTCCAATTTCGATTACATTAAAGAACTTTTTCAAAAAAAAAAAAGAAAAAAAAATCTTTTTTTTTCTTCTTTTTTTCATTAACACAAGAAGAGAAAAAATATCAAAGAGCAAGAGCAAAAGTAAAATTTAGATTCTTCGTTCCGTTTCGCATTACCTCACAAATCTCTCTCCTGCGACTGCTATGAATAGTCGCCGTCCAGATATTATCACACAGGAAAAGTACGGTCGGAAATGAAAAATTAGAAAATGATCGTTTTCGGGGCCAAAACCAAATTACCCACGTTTTTACGCTCGGTGGTGGAAAAAGAGGAAAGGGAAAAATTGTATCGATTCTTTATTTCGGTGCCAAATAATTATCTCTCTAATGACTGGGTCCACTAATATTTCCTTTTCATGTTATGCAGCGAGAACAATTTAATTCCAAGGCGCTTTAGCTTGGCGAACTTTTCTTTCGCGTCATTTGCGCCATTTAATGAACTGTTTTTGTGTTTGGATCTTTATTTTTTTTTGTCCTCTCCTCATTTCACTAATTTGTTGAGGCAGATAATGTGCAGTTACCCTCTCACACATGGAGATTAACGCTGCGCGTATTTCGTAACGTAATTAGAGAACTTTTTTTTCCTTCTTCGTTATATGCGCAATCATAATTCGAAGGATTAGGCTTTGTTGATTTCGGAGTGGGGGGCAGGGAAGAGTATAATCTCATAACAAGTGTGTCAGGAATTAAAGAATAGCGCACGCTTAATTAGTTTGCCTCGAATACGTGACAAAGTGTTGGTAAAGACGATTAATTCTGAAAGGGGCTTGGTATTTTTGTAGAGAGAGGTAGTTGAAAACAGATGGGTGCTGCCATTTAGTTTCGGCTCTTCTTTTATGTAGGGAAGCATATTTGAACGAATATCATCCTAAAACAAATTGCATATCCTGGAAGTCATTTGTCTTTTCAAAATAAGCATTAGTTTTCGTTACTGGTACTTTGACGCAGGAATAGCTTAACGTTTGAAAATATCGTCGTTAAGTTATTTAAGTTCTACGAATTGATGGTAATTTTCATCATAACGATAATCTTTTGTTAAATGATGGCTATTTGATTTGATTTAGTTGTTTATTAACGTCGCATTGAGAGACAACACGAGGGCTTTTGGAGACTAACTTCGTAATTTTGAACCTCGGTCAAGTGACGAGGATGACATATGAACTGGCGTCTTCTTCTCAAAACATCCACATCACGCCAATGGGAGAACTTGGGACTTGGACCAGATTTGACTTGCATATAAGTGTTGCTATACGGTAGATCAACATTATAAAAGACTTGAACTCAGGACTCGATGAAAACAACGCCGGGGGTGAGTCCATGACCATAGCCATTAGGCTACCGCAGTTACAAATAAAGACTATACGTAAAAGAAATTTCAATAAAATACTTGTTACCTTAGCATTTATTAAAATTCGTTAAAAAGCAATAAGCTTTATTATTCCTCATTTGTATAGGTGTTGTGATACTAAAAAAAATCAATTAAATATGAATAAAATCCTCTTATACCTTAATACTTTCATTTTTGTATGCGTGTACATATAATGAAAAAACTATCATTTAAGATGTGCTAGAATTATAAAATTCGAAATATATATCCATAAATAAACATATTTGATTTCTGTTCAGTAAAATATCTTTTAGTTTCTCGTTATTTGGATATAAGGGTTTCATTTCATCCTGGTAATTTGCCCCCGATGGTATCTTTAGAAAAAAAAAAAAGACTAGTAAATTTAAATATGTAAATGTTAAATATTTTAAACAGATTTAATTATTGGTGAGTAATATAGTTTTCAGGGTAAGATGTAATGTTGTTTTAAATGCTAATTTACGTGTAGGTCAGGTTGAAAGCAGTAAAATCACTAGTATGACTCAATTCATTTTTTGTTGAGTTTTATAATTTAAACTGAAATTATTTAGCCTTTTTTCAATTTATGCAAAATTTTAAGTGACAGAAATTTAATTCTATTTAAAAAACATAACTGTCATTAGTTTTTCGCTATGTGTAATTTAAAATGTAGAACAAAGAATGATTGTTATTTTTATATCTCATTTTTAATTTAAAAATGGTGTCTCTTTCATGTGATCAGTAATTTTTATAACTGAAATAAATATTTTAGTAACCGCTATTTAATTCAAGCATAATCCTCTGATTTCGAAAATATTTTTTGAAGGATAGTTATTGAATTATCAAAGAACGCAGAGAATAAGGTTTTTGTCACATTGGCTGAAGTTGAGCAACAAAAAATGAAAAATGAGCGCACTTTATTGGCTATAAACTACATTTTTAGCATTAATGTTTTAAAGATTATTTAATTTAAAGATTGCCTTCAAGCAACTTTCAAAAATCCGTTGGTAAACTGTTATACTCAATCGATTTCTGTAAAATTAATATATATTTGAAGTCTTATAAACTGGATTCTGATTTATTCGTATATGCTATTCGAATACAAAATGCAAGGCCCAGGCCTCTAGGCCTACCCCCAATATAAACATCATTGCTCAAGCATACCATATTATTATTTTGTCATCCAGTGGCGTACCCAGGGAGGGAGCAAAGAACATTTGCACCCCTCCCAAGATTTTTTTTCTCAAAATTGAATTATTACAGTATAATTCTTTTATTATACTGTTATATGCGTTTTGAACTTTAAACATATTTTTTCTTCTTCTCACGTTCTTAAATTTTTACATCATGAAGAGAAAAAATGATTCTGTCCAATGTAAAAAAAAAAAAGTCTAAAAAAATAAAAAAAAAAATGAAGAGAAATGAATAAAAAGTCTTTGTTGCTTTTAATGAGATATTGTTTTCAATTAAATTTTTCTTAAATAGGAATCTGTTTTAAAGTAAAATAATAGATAGGATCTGAAGAAATGTTCCTCTATGACTAGCAAAAAGGAAAAAAAAAACCCTCATCATTCTAATTTTCCAGCAGAATTATCCGATTGCTATATTAGGATAACAATTTTTCATCAATTTTCGGATGTTACAATTTATATCTTAACAAACCACATAGCAGTTAACTCATATCTGTACATAAAAAATAAATTAGTAATAATGAAGTAAACATATACTTCATATTTATCATATAGTATTAATACTTATACTACAGAATATCAGCACTATGGAAAAATAAAATACTAAAAAAAAGACTAGATTAACTTTTGTGAAAATTTTACAAAGAGTGTGCAACGTAGATATTTTCCCAAATATATGTAAAGTTTAAAAACTTTTATTTGCATTTCCTTGTTGTAATATAGTCTGCTGAAAGATCATTTACTTCTATGAAATATTAAAAAAAAAGAAAGAAAAAGAAAAAATACCTGAGAAACAATACCTTTAAAATGCTCTTAAATGGACTCTGTTATGCGTATATAAAAAGGCATCTATAAGTGAAGAAGTCTTAAATATTTTGCAAAATCAAAGAATAAATATAGCTTTGTTAAAACTAATACTTACATCGAATATTTCAATTTATTATACATCCAACTTCTTAACAATTTTTAACTTTTCGTTTTTTTCAATAAAAATTTGAATTTTATAGATTTTTCAATGATATTGAATTCCACCGATTATGGTAAGTAAGAGCTTTTGTTCTCATCATATCATTATTACTTTTCTGAAACCATCTTTATTTTTGTAATATTTATTATTATATAAAATTTTATCAATCCTTGAGCTTTTTATATCCTTTGTAAATTGGAGAAATGAGATTAATATTGTGTCGTTGGGTCATCCACTAGCCTTGGGGACTTTAATTGAGATTGATTGCTGATTTCTTTCCAACCCAAATGAAACGTGATTATGTTAATTAGATGCAGGTGGAAATAAAGTGAAGTGATTCAGATAAGTTGGTATACAAGTAAAAGGAAATTTAGAGGATAGAGAAAGAGTGTGGTTAACTCTGAGTTTTTTGCTAGTAGGAGACTGATAATATCAAGAATTGTTACTTGCAATAACTGTCGGAGAGGATTTGACAAATCGAAGAAACCTCAACTGGAAAGGTTTTGGCAAGAACGTATTATTTCAATAACATTTTTATAGATTGGTTAATTTTGAGGCCCAGAGAGAGCTAAAACTTTTTGAGTAATATATTACAGTAATAACTAAATAAATAAATAGTTGAGCTAAAACTGACTTGAGTGTGTTTGCAAAGGTTATTGACTTTTAGAGTTAGTTATATTTGATTATATTAGGGCACAAGAGCCAGGCAGAAGTAATGCTACGTCACAATATAGCATATTTTTTAGTTTTTACCTTCAATTCTAAGCTATGAAGAGGTTTTTCTCTCATATCAGATATGCACCACCCAAAATTAATTTATGAGTACGCCATTGTTTCCATAAGAGTTACACCTAAATACAAAATTTCAGTTTCAACGTATAATAAGAAGTAAATTAAAACTCGAATACGAAGTGCAATGCCCGAGCCTTCAAGCCTGGGTTCGTCACAGCTTGAGCATACCATAGTTTTGTATTATCACCTGATTCTTTTCTTAAGATATCAGGACTTGGAATAGTTTTCCTCAGAATTTGTCATATTCATAAACATATTTATTTTATTTTTCATAATATAGATCATTCTGAAATAAATTAAATCGGGAAGAAAGACACAAGAAATAACGCTACCAATTGCCATCTACTATCTCAATCCTCTGCTTTAATTTATTTTCAGATTCTTTATTTCCCTTTTTATTCCACATAATCCTCCTAAGATGAAACAGCAAGATCTGGTACAGAGAAGAAATTTTGACACATTTTCATTTATATCGCATATCCTGAGTAATCTCAAAAATAAAAATAAAAACATTTTTATATCAAGCACTTATTTAAAAATGAATTAAAATGTATAAAACTAATTTTAAAGTAAAATATTGTACAATTTATAAAAGCTTGAGGTGCTTACCTACGTATATATTGGCAGGTAAATTAAGTATCATTTCTGCTCATTTACGTATATATGCAAAAGAAGTATTAACTATAGCCTTTACAAAGAATATGTATTGTTTTACAATTAAAATATTTTTATTTCTTTTAGTCCATTTTAAAAGAAAACTGCATTTAAAATTATTTCTTATTCATATTTAATAAAATATTTTTAGTCTGGAAATTGAAGTCTAAAAAACAATTATGAGAGCTTTACTTGTCTTAAATTTCAATTCAATTGTACGATGCTAAGTGCAAGGTCCGGACCCTAGGCCCTAACTCAGTTCATCAAGACTTGAGCATACCATAATATTACATTTCTATTGGAATTATGCGCATATGCGAATTTCCAGCTTGATCGGATAGAAGGAAGGGGGTTTCAATTTGAATATGAAGGCAAGGCCCGGACAATGGAATAATTTTGATCAATTAATCTTTATCACAGTTACCAAAAAGTACGTTATTTTTAAAAAAAAAAAAAAAAAAAAACAAGCAATAACATTGTATATAAATATATACAATAATGAGGTCGTAATAGTTTAGTAAATCAATTTGAGACAGCATTGATAATGACTTAAATACGAATAATATTATCATGCAGATATTGAAGCAGGTTGAATTGCATACATAATAGATAATTATATAACGTTATTTATTAACAGGTTAGGAGCGGCTACACTTGGCTGATAACACATGAGTTTATTTATTTTAGGAGAATATTCTAGAACACTGCTCTGGAAACATAAATAATATTCCGGAAAGTTTTAAATTTCCTAGAAGAGAACAATGATATATGAAACCAAATATTAAAGTGAATTCTTAAGGATGTCAGCACCAGGGTTTGAGCCTGGGAACTCTCGTTACGTTGACGAACTTTTTACCTCTGCGCCATCATTACCTGTAAACGTCTTGGCAATATATTTTACTAGTATTAAAGTACAATATATTTTCAAAACTTTTAATCTATAGATAAAATTAAAATCAAGATGTGCTTATATGGTGTGCAATTTCTTCAAAAGTAAGATAAAATGCATAAAAATAAACGTGAGGAAATTGAAGAATCTTTTTCAAAAAATGTTAAAATGCAACATAATTATGCACCATAATAATCGGCCACTTTTCGCAGCTCAATTTTGGGGCTTTAATCTAAAAATTAAAATAATGAGAAAAAAAATCTCTACATTCTCTCTTAAATCTTTCAAAATGTGAAAGAAAAGCAAAACGACTTTCTGCAAGGAAATTGTCTCATTTATATAAGTCTTTAACGTTGCTTTTGCTCTATAAAGAAAGAAAGTAAAACGATTTAAAATGGAAAGTTTTGCTTTTCTTTTAAAAAACATCAAAAGTTCAGAACCTAACTTTAACTATTCCAAAAAAATGGCTTAGCAATAAATGAGGAAGATTGCAGGTTCCATATAAAGTTCTTTATTTACCTAATTACGCTATACTCGCATATATTTTTTGCGACGGAAATTCCTATATATTTCTAAAAGTCCTCTCTATTCTTCTTCTGGAAATGTTCATTAACATTTTCAACTCTGGTATTCAAAATAGCTGAGTAATGACAAGACGCTTTACGTCATGTCTTAGGTCAACCTCACCACACCCTAGTCAACAGCCATTGTAAAATGTCCTCAGTGACTATGCACACTCCTCTTGTTGACCTACCACTCCAAAGCAAAGTCATTTTCTCGTGTCGACTCCTTTTCATATGGTGGCAAAATGTCAGTGAACTCAGTAGATCGGGATTTCGCTTTTCACTAAGTCCTTGATTATATTACCTACCGCATTTTCGAGTTCGTTGACAAATATACTGAGTGGCTAAAAGCAGCCTTTCTGCTGATTAAGGCGCCAAGGAGGCAATATTCTTGTTTTGTTTGCCTTTAATGTAATTTCTCTTGTGTTTTCCTTTACCCGCAGTCTATCTTCATTAAGTAATTACCGGTGGTGAAACTTAGAGATGAAGGGTCTGGTTTCTTTAAAAACCACTGGAGTTTCGTCACGAATTCCTTATGGGGCTTTCCTATTGTAGAATCTTGAGAATGAATAGAATCATGGGTTTAGGGGTGAAGAAGCTCTGCTAACCCGGGAATTAGTTAGGTTCAGAGTTGAAGGCCCCTTTGCTGAAATTTCATCAAGGCAAGGATTTTTAGTCAAGTTTTTGTGATGGAATACCAACTTTGAGATAAAGGAACTCTTAATAGTGCATTTGAATCAACAATAGTTTTAAATACGTTTACATACGATTAAGTTTATTAATACTATATAATTTCTGAGACGTTTATTTATGTTTAATCTATAAATTTAGGCCCGATAAGATTTTTAACTCCCCCCCTATGATCTTAAATATATTATATTGAAATATAAATGATAACAGGTAAGGGTATTGATAATAATTTGTCTAGTTATTTTACATTAATATGCTTATTAATACTTTTCTGCTAATGGAAGATCTGTGAATGTTTTGTTAGTTACATTTTTCATGCATAAAAAAAAATTTGAAGCTAATAGCTTAAAAACAAAACAAACGCATTCCATCTTACGTATAAATTGCTCATTTTAACAAGCTTTAATACTATCCATGCTTCATAATAAAAGGAGTGTGATTTACAAACCTATGAAAAAGTTCATCCAGCTATAAAGCAGTATAAGAAATATGTAAATATCTGATTAAAAGAAGCTTTCTTTAAATACTGATAAACTATATATTTACACAAAGTATAATTAGAAAGGAAAAAAATATCTCGGGATAACTACAGTTTATTTATAATATGAGTCTTATTTCATTTTATAAGCATAACTGTGAAATCGCTTAAGAAATTAAAGGGTATGATTGTTAAAGAAATTCTTTTCTTTCAGATGTGTTCAGTTCCTTTAAAAATAATCATACCTTATAAGTGTTGTTTGTTTGTTGCCTGAAGCAGGTGATTTTTCGAGAAAAACTTAGACCGGTCCATTCAATAGATTGTTTGTGTTAGAATGATTTATTAAACAATGCACAGCATGAATTCGTAATCAGTCATTGACTCTCGTTTCTCAGGCCAATGCCAAATTATCTTTCTCAAAATCTCTCTCAGTTTTTTAGTTTAAAGAAAAATACGGACATTATTAGCAAAATAAAATAAAACATTTTGTTTGGTAGAGTGACATTTCAAGAATATCACGCAATGCTAAAGAAAGAAGGATTTTTTGATTATAATATATATATATATATATATATTATATCGAAAAATTGAGAATAGTTCGATTTATACGTGCTATTCCTCTTAAATCATTTCAGAATAAATAGTTCGTGAGATTTTCTAACTAACATGCAGTGTTTTTTTTACTAGTTTTTCTATGATAGTTATGCAAAAAAGGGAGTTTTAAGGTCAGTCTTATATTCAGATGATTTTTTTTAAAAAAAATTTTCTAAACATTTTTAATGAAAACGTATGTAATTCAAATTTTGGGGTAATTTTAACTTCCCTTGTTTCTTCAGCTTCGAATTATCTAAGTTTAAACAGTATATATATATATATATATATATATATATATATATATATATATATATGAGTGGGTGTGCTTGTTTATAAGATATCAAAGTTATCTGAGTGTGTATACTAAAGAATATGTTTAGTTACTTGGGGGAAAAATCATTGATTATTCTTCCAAAATTTAGAACGAAATGCTTTTCTAAAAAAGTAAAGGCTAAAAATATTTAACAAGACATTCACTGTAGTAAGACTGTTAGTCATTTTAGTTCTTGTTCTTTTAAATCTGAAGCCACCTTTTTAAATCTGACTAGTTAAGGTAAATGAAAATATGGAGATGGAAAACTAGTTTTTAATCATGGCTGAATATATTATTCACTACGTGGTCTCTTTTCAAAACTTTAAGAAACATTCTAAAATCTTAAGAAATCCAGAAAACTCTTTATTGATGAGTTCTCAAATACTCATTTCCCAACAAACATTTTATTTTGGAATCACTCCTGCGTTTTATGACTTCACCACATGTGACTCCTGCTCTGTAAAAGTCATTGGTCGCTGCGATCTGTGCGACGACAAAAATCAATTTTCTGGCAATCGTGAGGTAATCATTATCACTCAGGAAGCCAGTTGCACTTACAGTGCTGTTGATCGCTTTTATTCTTTTGTTCTCAGTACAGAAGTTGGCGCCATGTGTTCTTATTATTCCAGTCTCATATTTAGAATAAATTATTTCTTAGTTGTTGGAAAAGGAAGAGAGTGGGTTTGTATTCCATTGTATATTAGAAAAAGATAATAGAAAATTAGATAAAATTTTGTGTATATTTCGTCGAAATCTGAGATTTTACTTAGTTTCTTTTTTGTTAAATTGTACCAAATGATGTTGAAATGTTTGAGATAAGATAAACAAATGAATTTATTTGTAAATGAATGAATTTATTGTTTCCGATGAATTTCCAGTTGTTTTATTTAAAGATGTACTTGGATGCAATTGTGAAGCGTTAGGGTTTCGGAAAAATTTAAATATTTTGTGGTGGTTTACTTAACCAATATATATTATTTTAAAGTCCGATGAAAGCAAATGTTCACTGTACACGTTGTTCAAGATTCAAAATATCTCATATGTATTGGAATAATTCATAAAATTTAATTTGCATTAAAAATTCTATCATAACAATATTTTGTGCTGCAATTTGTTATATGTTTGAAAAGTGTGTTCTATTTTTATTCAACTGCAATAGTAAAGTGTTCTTAGTCATTTGTAAATTTTTCACATTATTAGTATTTCTAATAATTTTTAGCCATATATACAAAATCAAAAAAAAAAATATCTCCATCTTATTGAATCTGCCTTGTTACATTGATTTTGAAGTGCTAATACTTTTCCTTTTTTACTGTTCTTCAATCAAATATTATTTAAAGGAATAAGATATTTTTGGAAAACAAACTGCTTATTAATTTTAACGCTATGTAAATGTTGTTAAAATTTACTAAAATGTGATAAATATCACTCCTTATGCATTCCACTTACTGATTAATTATGAGTGAATAAGAGTAATGTATAAAAAAGTGAATAAGTGTAATGTATAAAAAAATAAGTTGTTTGAGTCTAAATGCTAAGTATAATTAGAAGCGTATGATCAAAAGATTTATTCTAAACTAGAACTTCTTTGAAACGTTTAATAGAAGAAATAAAAATTTGAAGTTGTATACTAATATTTATACAAATATTTTATTAGTAATTCATTTATATTATATACTTATCAATATTAGAAATCATAATCACAAAACAATAAGATTTCGAAGTATGCACTTTCCGTATTCCTTTGCGGAATAAGTATTCTAATAATCGAATACTTTCTGGAATACTCAAATCAATTAAGTCCAATTGGGGATCTTAGCATTTTGTTTTACTGACAGTTTTGACGAAGTATTCGGGTGGGGTTCACACCGTAGACATTATTTCGCGTCTAGATATCTTTATTCCATCTCATAAGTCTCTGGAGTTACATCTTTCAGTGGAGCGCCCAGCAGTGCCACCTATCGTACAAATGAATATTGCAATATGCTTATTTTTCAGAATTCCATAAATAGCAAAATATTTTCAGATTATCTATCCACCATACATCGAAATATAGACACTTGCAGCACATGATTAATTTATGAAACATTGAATATTTTGGATGTATTAAAATATTTAAATTCATGAAAAATATTCTCAAAAAAGAGGAGTGAGTTCCAATTAACGTAGTACAAATTTCATGTATTACGTTGTTAATGAAATACTAAGAATAATTAACTATAACTATATATATAGCATAACAATATTTAATATTTAAGCAGCTCATACTTTTTGAGAACATTTACATTTAAGAGTGTAAAAGGGAAAAACCACAGAAACAGTAAATAATATTTTGAAACTAGGGAAAAAGAACTCTATATTATATTCCAATATTAATAATAAATGAATTCTTATATTTCAACAATTTTCATAGAATATAAATATGAGGGACTAACTTTATCCACTAATAAAATTTTCAGTCTTTATTTCGGCAAATGTATTTCTCCCATTTGAATGTTGAATATTTCTCTTTGTATTCTGATACATTAATTTATCTATGTTTCCCTATCCCATTAATTATACATTCTACTTTGAAACACATTTTAAGTAAATAAGTGCCTAATAGCAAGAAATTTGGTTTTCAAATTTGTTTATATATCTGGAAATAACAAATAGGAGTGTTATTTATATATAAATTATGTTGTATCATCCCTTTTCATCGTTTCGTCTAACTTGTTTTACAGAACATGCGAATATTATTTACATGATATAAATATTTTAATGTATTTATGATTAGTAAAATTCATGTGTTTTGAATTTGA
The DNA here is from genome assembly GCA_019974015.1 of Nephila pilipes. Classification (NCBI taxonomy): domain Eukaryota; kingdom Metazoa; phylum Arthropoda; class Arachnida; order Araneae; family Nephilidae; genus Nephila; species Nephila pilipes. The sequence goes on from BMAW01119543.1 coordinate 74,900, forward strand.
CAAGTATTTTTGCGTAAAATGATAACATAATTACTTAAGATGAGTACTTTTTCGTTGATGTCATTAAATGTTTGTTAATATAAACATAAAAATGTTTCTTATCGTGTTCGCAGTGAATGACAGTTTTAAAAAATTTCTATTATTTTCATTTTATTAGTACTGAATAACCTTTATATCAATCACTAGTTTAAACAAATTAGTTGTAATTTGACTCCTAATTACATTCTGCTTTACATATTTTGATAAAAAGTATATCGTACGGGAGTATTTTAGATTTAAATACATATTGTCTCAATGGCCAGATAAAGAAAAAAAGTAGAAAAGTTTTGAATTCAAATTATATTAATGTCTTTCAAATACATAATAGGTTCGTTTTGTATGGTGGAGTAAATATATTAAAGAATCTTCGGCATTTTGCAAGCCTAAATAAATAAATAATAAAAACTTTTTGTTGCTATGCTCCATAATAAAATATTCATTTTTCAAATCAGAAAAATGGATATTGAATTTTAAAATGCAATAAATCAAGTAAAATCTTCCTTTTAGAGATGCAGCGCGCGGCTACTTCGAACAAAATTTACATAAGCATTTTATTTTCAGTCATAACTTAAGAGTTGACAAAAATGGAATTTAAAGCAAAAAAGAGGACTTTTAAGCTAATAGTAGAGACATTTAAAGTTTTTTTGGAAGCTAAATTATATTTATTTATAAAAAATTAATGTAATTAAAATTTAGAGAACTCAACCTTTCTTTTTCTCTTTTTTTTAAAAAAAATTATATCCATTAAATTATTTTCTGATCTTATGAATTATAAATCTTATCATGAGGATACATTTTTCTTTCTATTTAATATTCCTTTCTTTATTAATTTCAATTAATTCATGTTGAAATTACTTCTTTCTTTTTATTTAATTTATTAATTTAGTATACATTATATATATATATATATATTATGTATAATATATATATATATATATTATGTATAATATATATATATATATATATATATATATATATATATATATATATATATATATATATATATATATGTGATGACCTATATAATTACTTTCTTTTCCACGCTTCAGTTTATGTTTACTTTCTTATTAAAATAAATCTTCGGAGCAATTGTTTGCTTGTTAACTGCAGCTATCGCTGTCGCTTCGCAAAGTCAACTGGAGTGGGTACATTTTTTTGAGCATCGGTCATTATGAAAACTGATAAAATATTTGTCTCGCTCTCTTTTTATCTGCCCTTTCAGTTACGCTCTTATCTTTCCGATGCTCCGCGGTTTAATTAACTGCCTCCATTTATCGTAGTAAAATAAATGACGTGCAGTAAGATTCTGATTGACCAATAGAATATTTCTTCTTATATAACAACTGAACCGTGAAGCATACTCCAAGATTATTTTTCACGCATACTTAAATATATTTCATAACATCATTGGTAACAAGTACTCCTAATATATATATATATATATATATATATATATATATATATATATATATATATATATATA
>BMAW01119543.1:79261-105035 GCA_019974015.1 Nephila pilipes
CATTTCATATCATATCTTGAAAAAGCATAAGAACTGAGTCAAAAAAGCATAGAAGCTGACAACGCTTGACATTCTTTTACCCGCTTTAAGAATAACTATGAAATGTGATAATTAAATTCTAGAATCAAATAGTCAATATATATATATATATATATATATATATATATATATATATATATATATGAGTTAGAATATTATCCTCATCCATTTCTAGAAAAAAACATTACAGAAAAAGAATAAATGCTATAAAACGTCTATAAAATTTTTGTCGAGACAGAAAAATAATATGGAAGAAAAGGAAATAGAGATACAAGGAGGAAAGAAAAAAAAACATAAGTAATCTAAAAATATATATCAATAATTTCTAAGGTAATGCTCATAGAAAAAAGAAATTACAAGTTGTCTGAAAAGACAGAATAGATAAAATCGCAAAAAGCTAAGAAAGCCAGTTTGTTTGCGATCAATACTGGAATTTCCGTAGGCAAATTAATATTGATTGCTCTTAGTTCTTCCCTTCCTTGAAGTTTGAGAGAAATCGAATGCTTTACATCCTGCATGTGCTACTAGAGACCATCCTATATGTACTAATGTCATCCTACTAATGACATTTTAAATAAATTTTGTTTTTCAAATGATTTTTTAAATAATCAGATTAAGTTATTGAAATTGTAATATCTCAAAATGTCTTAACTTGATCTTGTTTTGCGGTAGGTGAAAAATAGATGGGAGGAATAATTTAGTTAAGAAAATTGTAGAAAAACTTAGGTAAAACTCGTTGTATAAACAATCATGAATTGTTTTATTGGATTTATTTCACTTTTAGAGAACGTCTTTATATGATTATGAGTTTAAATATTTAAGATTATATAAATGAAGGAGAATTTATTCACTTGTGAATGTAAACAGATAAGAAAGAAAATTATAATCTGAGAAGAAGGTAAAAAAGAAATTACAAGTTGTCTGAAAAATTATAATCTGAAAATTATAATCTGAGACATAGGAAAAATTCATTCTAGTGTCTCATACAGGTACAACAGACACACAGGTCTGAAACAAATTACATTCTTTTAAAATTCTCATAAGATGAAGCTGTTTTTCAAAATCCTTTTGAAATGCAAGTATGACGTAAGAGAGTCTCATTCTGTTATTAATTTTTATAACAGAATACAACTTTAAATTTCATCTTAATATTCCGGCTAAAATCTAAGGTTTGGATTGGGTGTTGATGGATAAGCTTTGGAACTTTTGTAATTGTCGTCTGATTGTCTATCATATGAATACCAATAGTTACTCCCTACTATCTGCTTTCCATTTTCTTTCACAGAATGAAAGTTTACATAGAATGATTTCTAAAGCTTGCAAATTAAAATAACTGAATCAGATATGGAGTACACGGAGCTTTATAATTCCTTTGGTTTACAATATTTAAAAGTATTTAGGCAAGGCCCAAAGTATAGACATTATTTTATCTATAGATCTACTCAAATTAGGAAAAAAGAAGGTGTCATGCGCCACGTGAGTCTCTTAGCAAGATTCTAAGTTCAAAAGTCATTTATGCCTGAGACATGCTCAGCGAAGATGAAGAATACAATGGTTAGATTTTCAACAAAGCGAAACGTTTTTTACTATATATTTTATTAATTGTGATGGGGCATTGTAAAAAATAAATTGATTAGGGAGATCATCAAGCCCTGTTACTGAGTTAAGCATGAAAAGGATTACTCAAGACAATCAACGATGAAAGACCGGTTATCTGACATGGAAGTGAATTCATTATACCTTCATTGTGAATATAAAGGCGAAATATTAGTTCACACATCTTTTTTTTCTACTCCTTATAAATGTCTTAAGTAATATATATATATATCTTTCAATGAAGCTTTAAGCAGTGCCCCCCGCTGTAACAGAATTAGTTGCCTTGCAATACAAAAAGGTGAATGAGAGAAACCATGTAATTACAAAATATTCTTCAGAACTTATTCTTATATGACTAAGCATAATTATAGGTAGGATTCTTTTTAAATTTTGTTCAGAAGTCAAGATTATTCAGAGGGATGGCATTTCATTTACTATAAATAGTAAAATATTTTCAAAATAGATTTGTGTACAAGTATAGTTAGTAATTTTCTTGATCACCATAAACTTTGGTATATAAGGATTATCTTCCGGCCTTACTTTTGTTCTCTCTAGACCAGGGATGACGAACGTTTATATATCAACGTGCCATTTTTTCTAAAAAATATTTAATGAGGTCATAGACGTGCCGTCAAATAATGACTTCATGATTATTGGGGAAATATTAATACTAAATACTATCAACTCAAAACTCTTTATTTACTACAAAAAAATACATTTTGCAATGGCTCAGTTATACGCGTAATTCAAATTAAAGTAGCATTAGTTTGACTTCTATTGTTACAGATTAGATGACAAATAATTTATATTAGGGTTGTAAGATATTACGTTTAGCAGAATGCATGCTGAACTGGGGTCATTTGTCGAACGGTTTATATATAAGTAAGTATTTAATGTTATTCATCTCTGAAAATAGACTCGCAGGCATAGGTAGATGAAAATATGGTTAAAATAGCACGAGTCAGCTTCTTCAAACAGTTAAATGTGTCTGGTAAAGAATTCCATCGTCCAAAATTTTGTTATTGGCAGTTTTACTTATATTGCTTGTCTCTCTTTCTGTTTCAATCATTTGCAAATCTTTCGTTATTTCAATATATTTTTAAATCCATATTGAAATAGACTGGAAATCAATCAACTACATTTCAAATTCTTCAATTTCCAACCAATCGACTTGGAACAAGTTCAGTTTATCAAATGAAGTCACATCAGGGTACATGATAAACTTGAGCATTTCTGATGATTCTTTGAACCGAGAAAATCTCGCTGAAAATTCATTGATTGAAGAATCAGTTACTGAGATAAATTCTTCAGTGACTGTTTCTTCGCCTGGTTTCTCATGTATATCTAAATCATTGATATTTTTTTTAAGTTTGGAAAATACTTGAAGTTTCTTGTAATAATATCTTTCCTGTGTGTGATAACATGCAGTTTAGCGTCAAAAGCGCGAATGAGATCTATCATGACGGTAATTGTTTTATTTGTGCCTTGAAGCTTCACGTTCAAATTCATTGAAACGTTGTCATATGTCTGTAAAAAACATCAATTTTTAAAGCCACATAACATCCAACAAATGTGGATATTGTTTAATTTTCTCCTCATTTTGCAGAAACAGTCTGATTTCTTCCAATCAATCAGCAAATCTTTGAAGTACTTTTCCACGGCCTAACCAGCGAACATTATTATACATTAGTAAGCCATTATACACCGAGGTGACTTCATTTAACAAAGCATCAAACTTTCGGTTATTTAAAGCCTACGACGAAAAGAGATTGTCTATTTTTGTGACTATTATCAAGAGATGTTAAACCACTGTTAGCACACAAGGCTTGTGGGGGAATGATGCAGGGGAATTCAAGAATCGAATGTATTGCGTCTGTTTGAAATAAAGTTAAGAAATAATTTTTTTTTTGTTCTCTATACTTGGAACACCATCAGTTGTTACTGAAACAATTTTTTTTCAAATAAATTTCTTTCTCAGCAAAAGAATGTTTAACAGCCGAACAAATATCTGTGCTCTTTGTAGTTGCTAGCAACGATGTTATCTCATTTAATTCTTCCTTAATGACGTTTTCTACGCAATATCGAGCAAAAACAGATAAAAGTGCGCATTTAGTGACGTCAGTGCTTTCGTCAAGACATAGCGATATACAAAGAGTGGAGTTAATGTCAATTTTCTGTTGATCTGCTACATTTCCTTTCAGTTTTAAGATTCTTTCACTTATTGTGTTTCTAATAGAGGAGTATCTTTGATGCGCTAAATTATCTTTATTATCGAAATCATCAGAAAGTGAGGGCACGCATGCTAACCAGACTTCCTTCAAAAACTCTTGAAAAGGTTTACTATGTCAAGCAACATGAAATTTCCAACCGAGTAATTTACCATGCTCGTATGACAATTTTTGCGAACATATTTAATCATAGACGTCGACTGTTTAATTCTGTCTTTCATTGCACTTGCAATTAATTCCTTTTGCTCAGGTTCGCTTTTTTGACTAACGAATTTGTGATTTGTTTCAAAATGCCGTTTCACAGACGATATTCTACATACCACTGTTCCAAAATATAAAACACACACTGCGTAGTCGCGTTTACTAATCATGCCATGATATATTTCTCAGTTCACCAAGTTTGAAATTCTCTGATACACTTATTATCTGCCCTTTTTGCTGAGCTAGCCATATTAAATAATAGTTAAAAATGGTAAATATAGCAAAAATAAATTTTAAAATACAGTTGTGTCAATGAAAGTGATTGTTATGCTATGCGTAAGCAAACTATGCATCATTAGCAATTGTAGTCCACGATGTAACTACAATAACAAACGAGCACGCTTCCTGCCCACCACCTCACTCCCGAACACTCCGTAGCATAGGATCATTCTTGTTTGTTTGCAATATGCTTCATAGTGAACTTTGTGATTAATGGCGTGCCCAAAATATTGTGTCGCGTGCCATCGCCATTGGTTCGCCATCCCTGCTCTAGACCATCTTAAAAATACTTAAAAATATTTTAAGAGGAAAATCAAACTGCATTTGGACATTTTAATTGAATACCAGTAAGAAATTATCAGCAACGGCAACGGCTTTATATTTATAATATTAGAAAAAATTAAAAGTATGTTAAAAAGATAATCTAGAATTAAGTTGCTAAACAAATGTGTGCATCCACAAGAAGAAAAAAAATATTATTTCTTTAGTATGATGGAGGTACAAAAAATATCGAAGACGAGCACAGCTGATTTTTATTTCGATACTCCTGTACCAAACGGCTGCAATTATAAACTTAGCTATGGAGTTCGAATAAACTAAACTGGCTATGCGCAACTAGATTAGATCATCGACAGCACCTGTAGTAAACAACTGCGAATTGATCCTATTTCGAAAACAGTACTAGGCAATGGAAAACGGTGAATTATAAAGTTGTAGAACATCATCGATTTAAGACGAAAAGATAACTTGAAACTGGAAGAATGCTTACAATACACATTAGTTTCTTCCTGATTCCTTAACTGTGACGGGACGAAAGGATCTTAGAAGCGAAACAAATAGTTATAACAAGTAAAAAAAATCTTTATTTATGATGTTCAAACTTCTCTCCATCAGTTGCAACGCACTTCTGGACACTTGTTTGAACTTCACATTGCACACGATATAACACAGCGAGCATAAGCACAAACATCCGTAATGCATCGTTGAAGATCCTGTAATATTTATGGAAGTATCGCATACTCCTGCTGCTTAAGGTACCCAACAAAAAGACCAATTGGTCAGATGAACGTAGAGGTCACACTACGAAATCACTATACCCGATTACTTGTTCCCTGAAATGTATCTCACCAGGCACTGCTTAATTTGTACCATTCGGGAGAAAGCCGTTGTCTTGTCGGAAACATACTTTCCGGATCTGAAGTAACGGCAGGGTGTCAAGAAAATCGAGTATTGCATTCAGAAGAAGTTCTAAAGATCTAGCGCCCAAGAAAGTGCCCAGGTAAAATAATAGGCCGATTAGTCAGTTATTGTAAATTCCACACCAAACAATAATTGGAAACTGTCTTTCATGTCGAATATTGTTAGAACATGTAAGAATTTAAAGCGCCCAGTAATGGATGTCCGCCTATTGGACATTTCATTCTGCGAAAAACATGCCTCGTCCGTTCACACTAAATCTGGCAAGAATGTTGACAAGATCTCATTTTGGTTCAAGACAACTTAACATCATGCAAAACATCTCGTGGCATCAATGGCCAGTAATGTCAGATGAGACGTCGTCTGGCATGGAGAAACACTTAATTTATTTAAAATTTCCCCAACACAACTTTTTGAAAGACCCCTTATCTCTCTTGTGCTGCTCTTCGTATATGTGAGGGCGTATGATAATACATCTTCTGTTTGTACCTGTCGTCTCACCTTAGCTAGTCTGTCTCTGATAGAGGTCAGCTAATCAAGCAGCCTGTCTACGTTAAAGGGTTTCACAACCTTTAGGATGTTTTTTTTTTTGTGAAGGACAAGGGCTTTAAGAGAAACGTTGCTGATGCAACCTCATTTCCGATCTTGCCTTGCACCCACATTCACCGTAAAACAAAACCAGCTCATAATATTCACTTTCGGATAATCGGTGTCTGACTATACAATCCCAAGAAGGTATATCTTTTATAGCTGTCTCAGGGAACAGGTATTACATATGTACAAACAGGTGAACAGATATTACATTTGTTGCATAATGTATAAATTTCGCACACGAAGCGCAAATGGCTTTGAGTATGCGTTTCGAAACACAATTTCTGACGAGCTGCATATTTTCTATATTCCAATTCAAAAGAAAATCAGTACAAAAAGGTATCCCATGGGATTTGAGCCATTGACCTCTCAATTGAAAATTGAAAAAATCTTTTCTTCTTTCGTTTGTTTCGTGATCTCAGAGTTTCGGAAATGACGAAAAAAAAAACACATAAGCATTTTAAGTGTTCTATTTGTACTATTAATGCCCACAAGGAGTCTTTTCGTACAAAATAGATAACGCTTTATGACTTTGTAATTCACTCCCTTGTCTTGTACCATTTTCAGGAGAGGAACACTAAATCTACATTTTTCCTTTAGAGGCGCTGTCGATGGTATCATCTAGTAGAAATAGAAACTACACGAAATCTAGACTCTACTACTACGACTATAGCCATTCGAAAATTAAGATGATAGAGGGGAACTTCACTTCGCACTCTATTTATATCACAAAATTTTTAACTTTTGCAAAGATCTCAAAATAAATTTAGAAAGAAGCAATCAGTTAAAAATTAAAATTTTGTAGCCTAAAAAGTGATATATATATATATATATATATATATATATATATATATATATATATATATATATATACAACGAATGTGTGTTTGTATGTATATGTATATACACACTGTAACAAAAATAAACGACGCACCAAGAAAGAATAGCCTGATTGTAATGCAGTTTCGTATACAAAGACATTTCGACCGAACATACAAATGATTAAAAATTGGTGTCAATTAATAAAGAGCGGGGGCTACAGCACATCGGAACTGCGCACTTAGCAAGAGTATATAAGAAGCGATTCTGAATCTAATGGTCAAATTTTGATTAGCATTGCGATTTAGGATACTTTTAAATGGCTGAAAAAAATGCCTCACCGCAGGATTAGAGCTCATTACGAGCAACAGTTAGAGTTTGAAAGAGGTCGTATCAATGTATTTATAGAGGCATGTTGGGCAAATCGGAGAATCCCTCGTCATATGGATCGAATCGATGTAGCGATTAGAAGATGCTGACAAGAATAGTTGGACAATGGCAGATTTCAGCGTCATGATGTAGTGATCGACCTAGGGCCACAGCAGATCGAGAGGACAGAGAGATCATCAGATCAATTTTCACAGCTCCTGATTCATCGTTATCAACTATCAGACGTACGTCCCGCACACATGCGTCCACCATGATCATTCACAGTTGGATGATAGAGTGAAATATCCACTTGTACCTACCGCTTCGCCCCTTGCCACTCACGCCAGCACACTGTCGAGCCAGATTATAATGGTGATTGGCTCGATCAGGTTAGAATGATGCTGACTGGCGAACATATAGTGTTTAGCGACGAATCCCGGTTCCAAATGTGTCCTGACGATCAACGAAGACGCCCAGGGGAGCGTGCCCATCCTGCTTTCCTTACTGCACGCCGCACAGGATCTCAACAAGGAGTTATGGTCTAGGGTACCATTTCCCTTGATAGCGGGACTCCTTTGGTCGTCATTAGAGGTATACTTACAGCACAGAGGTACGTCGGTGATATTCTGAGACCTGTTTTACTACCATTCCTTTTTCAGTACCCTGGCCTTATTTTTCAGCAAGATAATGGCAGACCACATATGGCCCGTGCTTCTAGAAAATTTCTAACAGCTTGTGAAACACTTCCTTGGTCAGCCAGAAATCTCTCGAATCGAGCTTGTCTGGCAGATGATGAGAAGGCGACTGCATCTATCAGGGAATGTTGATGACCTAGCACATAAATTGGAGCAAATTTGGCAAGAAATACCGCAGGAGACCATCAAGGAGATTTATCAGTCTATGCCATGACGTGTGGCAGTTTGTATCCGGGCTAGAGTTCGGTCAACTCCTTATTGAGCTCGTTATTTTTTAACTATGTAACTCTGAAATACGCCTTTTTGATGCGTCATTTTTTTGTTATAGAATGCATATATTCCTTAATGGTTTTTCTATTACAGTGCAGTTGAAATAGACACATATTAACTTATACTAAAAGTTTCATGCGCTCTAATTCAAATTATCACAACTCCGTGAATTCTTACAGAGTAAACAAAAGTTTACGTATTTGAAAAGTTATTTCAGGCAAGCTGACGGTCTGTAATTACTGTCGGTTTCTAAAAATTCTTAGTCCGCGAGAGAATAGCTCTTTAATCTTTATAACACGTGAAATAATGTAACACACTGCATACAAATAAATATAACATATATGGTAAAATTTCCCTTGCAAAGTAGATTATTTTAGGTATGTTATTCTTTATATATAAAGTCAATAGTTTATTGCCCTCATTTAAAGAAATCTATTTTTTAAAACAATATTGCATCGTTCTTTTACTTGTAAAGAATGGAAAAATAATAATACTGAAGTGCTACGTCAGATATTGCGCTCTTGCGTGAAATGGAATCTCTTGGGAAAACAGTGCGAGACGCAACCGTGGTCATTTTGCATTTTGATTAGTTTAAATTTATGGAATTTCCTTATTTGTTTAAAACTTTTTCTATTGGGAATATTTTGTCTGTAAAGCATGCTTAACCACCTAATTCGTCATAAACTAGATTCAGAATTTATAAATGTTACATTTCATTTTCATTTTGTTTTTTTTTCTCTCGTTTTCTCGTTTGTCATAATTTGGTTTGTATACTTATATATGATTTGGATTTTACCTTGTTGATAATTTTGTGTGATATTCCTTAAGGTATTTAATCGTTTTATGGGTTTTTGCTGCGTAATTTTCCATCATCTTTTTTCCAGGTCTTAGCATTTAAAAATTTATTTTTCTTTTACTTTTTCTGTAATCGATAAAAATATTTAGTTGTTTTCGTTTATGATTTAAAAAATTGCTTCTGTTTCAATTCTGATTTCTGTAATCGTTTAATTTACTTGTGTTCTTTCGTTAAATTAATATTATATTATTTTGATCACACAGATATATATACACGCAATAACTCAAAGAAAGACCCACCAAAAAGGAATTTTCCGATTGTAATAAAATTTCATATGCAAAGAGATTTGGACCGAATATGCAAATGATTAAAATTTTTTGTCCAACCACTTAATAGCGGGAGCTACAGTGCTTTGGAATTGCACACTCAACAGGTGCATATAAGAAGTGATTATCAATCTGATGATCAAATTTTCTGTTGCATTGCGATTTAGGATACCTTTCAAAGACGCAAGAAATGCCTCGCCGCAGGATTGGAGCTCATTAAGAATAGCTGTCAGTGTATGAAAGAGGTAGTAACATTGGATTAAAAGAGGCAGGTTGGGCAAATCGGAGAATCACTCTTCATATGGGTTGAAGGGAAGTGGCGATTAGAAAATGCTGGCAAGAATGGGTGGACAATGGTAGATTTCAGCGTCATGATGGTAGCGGTTGGCCTAGAACCACAACAGATTGGAAAAACAGAATGATTGCCAGATCAGCTGTCACAGCGCTTGATTCAACCATCAGACGTGCGACCAGCACACGAATGTCCATCATAACCATTCACACACGGCTGACAAAGCGAAATTTACGCTCGTACCGACCGTTACGCCTCCTGCCACTCACGCCGGCACACTGTCGAGCCAGATTACAGTGGTGCTTGGTTCGATCAGGTTAGAATGATGCTGACTGGGGACGTATAATACTTAGTGACGAATCCCACTTCCAACTGTATCCTGACGATCATCGAAGACGCCCAGGGGAGCGTGCCCATCCTGCTTTCCTTACTGCACGCCGCACAGGATCTCAACAAGGAGTTATGGTCTGGGGTGCCATTTCTCTTGATCGTTGGACCCCTTTGGTCGTCATTAGAGGCTCACTTACAGCACAGTGGTAAGTCGACGACATTCAGAGACCTGTTTTGCTACCGTTCCTTTTGTAGCACCTTGATCGTATTTTTCAGCAAGATAATGCACGACCAAATATGGCTCGTGTTACTATGAACAGTCTTACAGCTTGTCAAACACTTCTTTGGCCTGCCAGATCTCTTTCTAATCGAGCGTAGTTGGGATATGCTAAGTAAATATTTTTATTATTTTTCGACATTTTTGAAAATTGTTTTTATAACATTTTTTTAAAAAAAGCTTCTTTTTTTTTCTGTAATCTATATTGGCATGAATATTTTTTTTACATAGATGTATTGGAGAACCTTTAACTTTTGTCACAGTTACTTCAAATGATTTTATTGGTATTTTAAATGGAGAAGAGTTCGTACTATTCTATTTGATATCCCATGTAGGTATTTTTTTTCAGGTATTCTTTGCATGAATATCAACAGAACAGTCTTTCAAGGGATTAAATATTTTATATTGAAAAACATTAAAAGGTAACATTGTCTAGAAATAATTCTGTATGCAGATTTGGTTAAGAATATCAGTTTAAGATCTTTAGAATCTCCTGCTATCGGAATTGAGTGGTGTAATTTAATTTTAACTATTTATTTAATGACTCTAAACTTTTATATTTAATTTAACATTTAAATTTCATTTAATATGTAAATTCCATAACAGTGAAAAGTTGCTGAAAAAAGGTATTGTAATAAAATCAATAAACACAAACACATATTGTACACACATTTCCTTTTATATCATTTCATACAAACGTATTCATCTGTATGAAATGACTTAAGTTATGAACCTGTCGAAAAATAGTAAATTGTTTAATACATATACATACAAATTTTTTTCTCTCTTTTTCAAACATTTTATATCTTACTGTATCCAACACAAAACCTATAGTGCGTTATGTGTAGAATGGGGATTGGTAGCACGAATTTTGTGTCCAATACAATTCATACATGTTTGCTAACTTTCATGAATGTCATCGATGTTACAATTACCCGCACATTGAATATAGGACTTGTTATTTCGACAATCAGTTGATTTGTGACAATACCCGAAATGTTGAAGAAAAAGGTTTATTTCAATGAAGTCGTCAAGACCTCAAACTTTCCAATTAAATAATCCCTCGATAATATCATTTTTTTTTCTTATCGACAGTTTATTCTTAAGAAAAGAAAATTTGTAGTCAATATCGGAGTTTTGTTTAATTCTAAGTAACTTCTCGATACAAAATACCTGGATTTTGCTCTATAAAAACATTTAACATTTCAAAATATTTAATTCCTTACTGAATGTGTTTTTTAACAAAATTAATTTTATTTCTATGACTTTTCATTTGGAACATTCAATTTTGTTTATTTTACCTTCATTTGCTTCTTCGAATTTTATTTCGTCGCTCTGAGGGATACATTAAAAAAAATTTCAACTGTTGAGGTTTTTAAGTTCTTTTAAGCCAACACTTGGATTTCTAGAAGAGAGGAGCCCGTTTTCAAAATTATCTTATTATCAACAACAGGCAAACTTTCATTTCTCGAACTAAAAAGGAAATTAAAATGAGCAGATTTGCTCACATTTTTAAAATCGAATTTATCAGGATATTGATGCATAACTGTTTGCAAATTACCGTAAATTTTTCGAGGCAACTCTCGCGATAGTTATCGTATTTTAATTCCCTATTTTTATAATGAACAATGATTTCATTATTTGTAAACCAATTTTAAAATTATTCTATTTATATGAAATTTTAATTCTGTGCATTTTAAAGTTTCGTGAATAATTTTAAGATTTCTCTAAAAATACATAAAGAAATACTTTATCGTAACTGGATGCTGCATTTTCACTCGCACTCCGTTCTGTATTGTGGTAAAATAATACAGAAAACAATACAAATAACAACAGTCTGCGAGATTATTGACAAAATTTATGCAAAAACAATCTTATTCACAATTATAAAACTTCAAAATAGAGAACTGCACTCACAACAGTTTCTATAGAAAACTTATTTAAATTCAAAAGTTTGTTACAATATTATTATGAATCTCACATTTTTCGAGTGTGTAATCGTAAGCTTAAAAATAGAAACCTACTCGTACATTTACACAAATCACAAGAGAATACAGGAAAATGAATTTCAGTTGTAAATAAGAACAATGCAAACAATACGATTATACTTAGAAGCAAAACATTATTAAATGGTATATTTACCAAATTAACAATAGAAATCTAATTTATTGCGAAATGCTTTAAGCTGGAAAAATGTATTCACAAACATCAGAACACTACTTTAGAAGTTGAATTTCTTTTCTTAATAAACGCACCAAAATACTAAGTATAAAAAACAGTTTGAATGAAAATAATAGCAAAAGCATTTAAATGAAGAGTATAAGACAAAATATAATTTCTTAAAAAATAAATTTATGTATAATCAAATATATAACTTTAGGGGCCCACCACTGTAGTTAAATCAGAGTTCTTCCAACATATTTTATTAGCATTTTCTAATATTTTATGTTCAAAAACTAATATCCTAAGGGAAAAAATAAATGTATCTTTATTTTCTTACTATATTTTCAAATTTTGATGAAATATTTTTTAAGAATTTTTATTTTATCTTTCATGTTATAATCTAATAATAACAAACTACGTTCTATTTATCCAAACAACAAGCATTTCATATGCACCAAATTAAAAATGTGTTTATGATTATGTTTTACAAAAATAAACTCCGAAATAATTTTTATAAGCTCTAGATGCAGGAAAAGGTATTATTGCTCATTAAACAGAGAAAAAGTTGTGTATGTTTGTTTCATATCATCGATGAATTTAATGACGAAAAATGAAATCTCTCAGAAAATCAATTTCAAACTGTAACACACTGATTGTATTATTAAATATTTTCTCAAATTATATTTTGTTACAGAAAAAACAAAAATGTTGAAATTTTATAGTAAAATGGAGAAAACAACGAAAGAAATATTCTATTACTTATTTCGATATACGAGTATTTCAGCTTTGAACATTAAATTCTAAATAATTACATTGACTTTCCAAATAAGTTTTTGATCCGTATGTCTATTAGCGTTTAAAATACTTCTACAACTTTCAACTGAAATATTACGTAATAGAATTTTCAGAGAAAGAAATTATCGATACCTTTATGCTAAAAATCAATTTCATACGATTGGAATTTTGATGACAATTGCGCATATTAGATGGCATTCTTAAATATAGGAATTCTAATACATGATAAATTCTACATTTTAATTTAAAATTCGCTCATTTTCTTTCTTGATTCAATTTTTTAGTCAAATTTTACAAAACTGATATTCGAAATACTTCATAAATCAATAACTTTATTTTAATTATGCTAATTTAATATTTACACTCATATAATATTCGTATATAATATCAATTTAATTTGGTGATAAGTAAAGTTTATAGAAGTATTATAAAATTAAAAATAATGTTTAATAAAATCAATACAAAATTGTTTTTAAAATATGCAAGCATAAACAGTATTTATTGCGTAAATCCGCTCTACATTATTAATTTGAATTTGGATACCGCCTGGTTCACCAGATCACTAGAGGAGGCACATCAGTCCCCTTTATGTTAAAACTCCAATTATCAGATAGTTAATCATCACATCTTATTATCTCGGTGTGTTAATGCATTTCTAACAAATGCAGCTTGAATCATCAAAAAAAAACCAACTTTATTATAAAAACATAAATTATAGTAAAAATTAATCAGCAATAACTTCATGCATGCCAAAAACATATTTGTATACAATTGACAGGTAAACATAATTATTAAACGAGTTGGAAAGAAAAAGACAGCAAGCACAAACAGTTTTCTCACACTATTTTTATACCACAAGTCGTTTTGATGTTTCATCTGAAATTAGCATAATCTAAATGCGGTTACAGAACTCCGCACATGAGGGATGTTCCGAAAATAAGTTTCGTCAGTTTTTTTTTTACACAAGGAAGATTTATTGCATAAAAAATAAGCCATATCATCAAGAACTGTACACCTTGCACTATTTTTCGGCATAGTCGCAACAGACATTGAGACATTTACTTTAGAGTTGTGATCGGCTTGAAAAACCACTCGGGTAAAACTGTGTGCCCTGTTATACAAGGAATTATTGCACAGCCCTCTTCATCTTGTGAAGTTTGGCTATTCGCGTTTTTCTCTTCACTAACCAAGGGGACTTTTAAATAAGATTGATTGCTTTTTCTAAGCGACTTTTCCCCAACCAAAAATGAAACGTGAATATTTAAATTACAGACAGGTAGAAATAAAGTGAAGCGAATGAGATAAGTAGTATATAAGCTAAGCTTGAGACACGCGATAGAGTGTGGACTGGCTTGGAGAGTAAGTGGGCTTAGACGAAGACTTGAGTTTGCCCTTAGATTGCACGCATAATCTTGGTTACTCTAACGGCTCAAATAGCACTTTTTAGTGCTCACCGCATATTTTTCTTACTACTTTTTCTCTCTGACTTAACTGTTTACCGACCATGGACTTGAATTTTGACCATCAATATAACTCGGAACCTAATGAAGATACCTCATCGAATTTCTCTTCCATATCATCCAGATCTGAAAACGAAAAAACTCCATGCCAAAAATGACAAGGAATTGAAAAAGACATTACCTCCTACTCCACCAGAAAATAAGCACAATCATCTTACCTGGTCCAACTTAAATTTCGTGGCACAGATTCCAATGATTCACTTTTTATCAAAACGCAGAAAAATATCGAAAGATACGAAAACAAGCTTCAACGACTGGAAAGTAAGTATGCTACTTTAGCACCTTGTGCGACTGCTGGCTGCCCCATCCATTCCACCCCAAATATCCTCCCTATGAAACGTAAAGATAATCAAGGTTTTATCACCCCCCCCCCTAAAAATAAAACATGTAAAAAACCTACACTGACCTCCTCGTCTAATTTAATTTTACCTACTCAAAATCAATTCCAACAACTATCAGACGATGTTACACCCCCAGATAACAATGAAGATCAAGATTCAGATTCAACTCCCAAAATTGTAAAAGCAAAAAATTTACCTCCCCAATTATGCTTAAAGTAAGCAAACATTACAGACAACAGCTCAAGGAAATTAGTCATGAATTACCTAAACTAAGAACTCGTCTTTCCGGCGAGTACATTAAATTATATACCGATACGCTAGATGACTATAGAAAACTTTCACACCTATTATCCACTAAGACTTATGAATATTGCGTCATTCAACCAAAAATTTTGCGTCCATTGAAAATTACTTTTAAAGGTTTACCACGAGATCCATGATATCCAGGAAGAACTAATTGAACTTGGATTCGACCCAATCAGGATAAATCAACTTACAAACAGGCGTACAAAAATTCCCCTTCCAATATTCTTAATAACACTACCTAGAAACGAAACCAGTAAGAAAATCTATGAAGTTAACCGCATTTGCTATATGTCTATTACAGTTGACGAATACCGAAGTAACAAAGTCACTCAATGCTTCAACTGTAATCTTTTTCATCACAGTTCAGATAATTGCCATATGATCCCCAGATGCTTAAAATGCTCAGGCGCCCACGCAACCAGAGAATGAAACATCGAAGGAAAAATTAAAGAAATAAAATGTATTAACTGCAACGAAATTGGACACTCCGCCTCATACGGAGGATGCAAACTCTATCCCAAACCTCCAAAAAGAACAATTACTAAAAGCAACGCACCCAAAACAAATACTGTTCGTGAAGACTACACTTTTGCAAATGCTTTAAAATCAAACCAACAGATGGCGCCCCAAACGGACGAAAACCCAGATTCATCAAAAAATTCAAATAAAATCCCACAACATAATGCAAAAAGCCACCAGAAAAATCCTTTCAACAACATTTTTAAAGCCATCGGACATCTCAAAGCTCTTGTCGAAATCTTCTCAATCATTCCAGGACTGCTTACAAATCTCCATAAAATTCAAAATGCAAAAGGACAAGCAAACAAAAAATTCGCCATCTTAGAAGCGCTTATGGATATCTCTGAAGAATAATGCAGCCAATCCCAGTCGTTTCTCTTCACCCATCGCAAGATCAACTTTTTCCCTCGTGGAACTTCAAATTTTTCAAGTACATACTCATTAACTGCTCAACAGATGGCGCCAGCTATGATGGGCTCATCAATCAGCTCATTTCTCAAGAACTTTTCATCTCTACTCTCCAAAATTTTAACCTCTCATCCGCAAGAAATTCCTCTCCACAATGTAAATTTCCATTTTATCCAAAGGACTTAATAAATACCAGATTTGGGCTTGTGGAGCGCTCCGCGCTCCTGGCACTCATGGAATTTCAACGTCAACGCAATAGAGTGTTTACCACAAGTGGTTCTAGAGTTTGTCACTTGTTCCGCAATAGAAGATGGAGTCGAGTATTTCTACAAGTTATATACGGCATAGTGAAGCTTAGAAGTCGAGACGGCCTTAACTTTAACGTATTGGTGAGACTCCGTTAAATTAGATATTGGTAGAACAAGTGAATAAACCTAAGGTAATATTTTGGTAGAGTCAGTATACATTTGTCGTTATAGTAGTAAGTTGTCCAATAAATATAGTGTGTGAAACCTGTCTAACGTCTTCTTGAGCGGCTTATTGACTCTTAGTGTATTAATATTTCGCCACAACCGTAATATTGTTTTGGATGGACAGGAGCATGACCACAACGTCGTGTGGACGCCACGTTTGACACCGTTATGCATCTAAGCCTTAACCCCATGTCCTGTGCTCTAGCAGGATCGTTTTCATTCGTAGATGTAGAGAGAGATCCATTTCAACCTTCATTCTCCACCCTCTGTCTTCTTTCACTGAACATACATTACCAGCGTTCAACCATTTGACGAGACATGACCTGTTCATCATACACGGTCTGTAGGTCTTCATGGATGACAGACTTACTAGTTCCACGTTCCCATTTATACTAGATAATAGCACGCTCTATCATTGCCAACCATGTTTTCAGTACACATCTCTCTGCCATCGTGATTTGTACTCGAATAACTTTGGGAACGCCGGTTTGCTGCTACTCACTTTTCTTCGTCACTCTGGCATTGCGTGATTCCTCCTCCACCAACGCTACTTCCGTTGTAAAACCAGAAAAGGGTATGGATTCTTACAGGAGTTGTTTGCTTCCCCTATTGTACCATCTGCGCTTTAAAAAATTGATGAAATTTACTTTCGGAGTATCCCTCATATTATTTACTTATTTTTTTAAGTGTCATTACCAGAAAAGGACTTTTGATGTATGCAAATAATTTAGTTGCTTTTGACTTGATGTCTCGCTCTGCCATCACGACTCGTTGGTGTTGATTTTGATCAGATATAGATTAGATTTTCAATTCTGATGATAATACAGACCAGATTATGGAAATACTATTGATAATATTTTAAAGGATGTATGTCCTTAATTTGCATATAATCTGTAAATATACATTTTAATGTTATTTAGAAGTCAAATTTATTTTAATTGCATTTACTGAATCATTGTTTATAATTATTAGAGAATTTTAGCATAAGCCTAAGCGATAAGTACCACGGTTCATAGAATGAACCGCAAATTTTTAGATAGAACTTTTTCAATTATATTAGGACAGACTTGATGATCTTAACATCTCCTGATTATTTGCAAATAAAGAACTTCTTAAATAATCTTAATGTTAGGTGAAAAATAACATTAAAGTATTAGTATAAATCTTTCATTTTTTTTTTAAATTTAATTCTAGAAGTGTTAAAGATTTAATATTTAATTATTTCAGATCTTGCAAATAAGTTCTGATACAGATAAGCATTTATAAATTTATTAATGTATCCTTTATAGTAGATAAAATTTAAATTTTGCCTTAATATATTTAAAATATACTAAATACACATTTTGATCTTATTCTGTTACTTTTATTTACAGTTATATGAAATGCGTAAAAGAGAAGTTATACACGATTGAACATATATTGTCAACTAACTATAAATTGAGGCACGAATAAACCAAAATGGCTCCAATAGACAAATTCAAATTTACAATCCATGTAGAAATTTCGCTAGCTGTGAATTTGACTTTTCCCACCCTGATTATAGGCCTACATGACTAACCGCGTTTCATTGTCATCGTTAACGACGTGTGAACTTTCGTTTGTGACAGATGGTGTAGTAGTTATGGTTCGCAATGGCGATTTACTATAAGTACTTTGTACTCAGTGTTTCCTTTAAATCAATAAACTAATTGGGGAATGGTGCTGAATCAAGCTTTGAAAACGCAATAATATTGGATTTCTAAAAGAAAAGTGATGACATTTCAGAATATGCGAATGTACTTGGCGATAAGACGGAGGATTGTATTGAAACACTTGATAAATACAAAAAGCCAGGATTTAGACAGTGTATTTCACTCATGGTTCATACAAATAAGTAGCCAAAAC
The DNA here is from genome assembly GCA_019974015.1 of Nephila pilipes. Classification (NCBI taxonomy): domain Eukaryota; kingdom Metazoa; phylum Arthropoda; class Arachnida; order Araneae; family Nephilidae; genus Nephila; species Nephila pilipes. The sequence continues at coordinate 97,976 of BMAW01119543.1, forward strand.
GCATGAGCTTGGCTGATTTTATAGTGACACCCGACTGGTTTATGAGTTTCTAATATAGGCATTGTATTAAAGAAATGGATAACCAGAATGAAAATTGCTGGCTGATACAGAAGCAGCAGAGTAATTGATCAGTAGGGATACTAAAAATCAATATCTGCAATGCCGTTGACACGGATTTAGTAGAAGAAAGAGTTTAATTTGTAGCAAAGAAAAATATTTGACTTCCCTTACTAATTGTTTACTTACGCTAACAGTCATTTTAAACTACTCAAACTTTGCTAGTCATATGTCAGTGTTATTCGTAATGCATGTCATACAAAAAATGTCTCCATTTTTGTTTCAAAATCACTTTTTTTTGTTGTTAACAGGTTGTAACATGTTGTTTTGAGAAAATAGCGTGAACAAAATTGCTTGGGCATAAAATAAAGGATACATGGTGTTAGGTACAAAAAAATTGATATTGTAATACATTATGATTAAAATGAGTACATTTAGTTTGCTTAAGGTATATTTACATTGCCAAGATATATTTCATTTAATATTTTATCGTCTGCTTCTATTTTAATCCTCGAATAGAATATTATTGTCTACTTTAATAATTGATCGTTTGGCCTAATTCTAATATTTAATTTAATAAATAAAATTTATGGCAGAATCATGTATTTTTATTCTTTTGTTATTAACGGTATCAACGTTTACGTACTTAAGACTGTTTTGCTTTTGAAAATAAAAATGTATTAAGAATTTAAAGAAGACATTTTCTTTTCTTGCTGGTAATTGAATTCAGAATATTTGTTTATTCAAAATAAATAAAGCAAGTACTTTACTAAAATTTCTAACCTGGATGAAGCTAAAGAAAGTCAGAATAATATTTTTAATTAAGATTTAAAAATTGAATAATTATGTTGGTGATTTGTGTTAGCATTTCATTAATAAAAATGTTTTGATATATAAATTTTAATATAGTTAATAATTTTTTAAATTTTTTAATTTATTCGTATCAAATAGCAATCTCAGAGCAGTTAATGCATAAAATGCATTTACCAAATAATAATTCCAAATCTAGCCATTCATTTTTTATAATGTTAAGGGAAGATGATGCTGTTTTTAAATTCAATAATTATATTTATTTAGTTATTATAAGTGACATCTATCCTTTTGGTAACGAATATTACAGTGTGTATGTCATAAGAATATACTATATCGTAAATTATGCAATTATAAATGATGCATTTTTTTTTAATTGCGATATTCTTTTAATTGAATTTATGAAAGTAGTAAATCTCATTATTTTCTCCTCTCCAAAAAATAATATAAAGATGAAAAACTTATGTTTTGAATTTATATGATAAATTTTTGTTACTTTGCAGAATTTTCAGTGGAACATAAGAATTGCAGAATTTTCAGTGGTTCTTAACCAAATTATAAAATCGTTTTTAAAGTTGTTTTTAAAAATAAATTTTCTTTTTTTTTATTTAATTTAAAACATAATTCTATAAAATTTATTTTATATTTGGCGATGAAACAGAAATTTTATAATCAGATTGGTACATCTGGTTTTTCTTAAAGATAAAACTGAAAATGTTTTTGACAATATTAGATTGCTTCAAATAATTATGCGAAAAAGATAGGAAAATACAGAAATGCTCATGGAAGTTTTAGATCGAAAACTTGTCTTTTTCATTTTTCTAAGCCACACGAAAAAAGTTTGTTCATAGCAAACAAAAAGCATGAAGTATAATTTTAAAATATACACGTGCTATTATGTAATGTTTTAAATTACGTGCATTAACTTTGAATGTTATAGTAATTACATCACATTATCCATAAATTTAAAATTATATAAGTTCAGCTTGTGTATGATAGAAACATAATTGAATTTTGACTTAAAAATCCTTTTGTGACAGCGGTAGTCTAGTGATCATAGTCGCGAACTCTCGGTCGGTGTAGTTTCCGTCGTGTCGTTGGTTCAAGTCTCACACCATTGAAGACCCGCAGTGTAGCGGGGCTAATAGACATTTAATCTGACGAGGTTCCATGATCTGCCGAGGACATGGTGTAAAGTTTTAAGAGAGAGATATCAACTCAAGTGTCGTTTTCGTCACTTGACCGAAGTTCAAAATTACGAGGCCTATCACCTCTAATCCTTGTGTTACACACAAGAGCTACGTTATTATAAACATTCTATTTTTAAAAATGATATATATGTATATACATATAAACCGTAATTTTATTATGTTTTGTTTTCCTTTTCATTAGAAATTCTGAAGTTAATTAAAGTCTACTAAATATAATTTCATTACCTTTTATTTGGAATAGACAATGAATAAATAGTACTCAGTGTAACAAAACACTTTAGAAAAGATGAATGGTCCTGATATTACTAATATTTGGATAATACCTTTAATGCTTTTAAATTAATCCAACCGAATATATCTTCATAAAATTCTCATTCGTTGTCAGATTTATTACGCCTTTATATGTACTCAAACAGTGCTAAATTTGTTATGCATGCAAATACAAATGAATGTAATATTAAACAATTTGCAACCAAAAGAATCAAACATTTTAGTTTCTTTGAATCATATGTTTTGGGATTATGTGATTCAGATAGCATTAAGTCAAGAAGTTTTAATTAAATAAGTGAAACATAAAATAACAATTGGATAGTTAAAATTATAAAATTATTTTTAAGACGTAATCTGGTTCAATGGAAATAATATAGTTGTAATTTTCATTTAGTTCTCAAAATTCATTTTGATTCCAGTTCGTGTACTTTATTCTTGAAAATAGCTGCTCACAAAGAGTTGATAAGACACAAAGATGCTAATATAGCTTCGAAATGCGACAACATTATTGAATAATGTTAGTGAAGCGAGTAATATGTTTTCCAGAGAAAATATATTCAACCTTCACGACTGGTGTCGCTAATAGCATTTTATTGAATCATATACACTGGTGTACACTAGTTATGAATAATTAGTAAAATATGAAAAAATAAGAGTAAATATTGATGAATTTTTAAGAGAATATGTTGAAGAATTTGATAATTGAGGAACTATAATAAACAATACAAAAAACAAGAGATGCAGTAATCATCTCAACTCCCAAATAGGTACAACTATCACAAACACATAAAAATCAGAAAGACTTGCACACATACTTGAATCGAATTTCCATGAAAATAGCAGATCAACACGTATAACACCTTATTTCTTACTTATTACTACTCTTATAACACCAATATTGATGCTCTTATTAATAACATAATAAGTAATTTCTTCTCCACAAACACTAACACTATACTCATCAGGCTTGTTCTGTCCTCAGAAACATTAAACACACAATGAATAAAAAGATGAATGGTAAAGATAGCAGCACAAATAAAACATTTAAAAATTTCATCCCAAAACTTTTTCTTTTAATCTTAGACAATTCATGAATGAAATTCTTAAACTTAAATATTTCCAAAAACCTCGAAAATTTCAATACTCTTTCCCATTCATTTTTATTGAAACCAAGGGAAAAAAAACATTCCCTTAGTTTTTGGATATAGACCACTATACCTATTTTCATCAATTAGTAAACTCACATTATAATCTCAGACTCGCAATCACTCAGACAATAAGAAGACTCACAGCATCTGAAGAATACTGACATCCACTTCTATTCTAATAAATTTATTAATTCTAATCAATATGTAATGGCAAGACAACTCTCCATCATACATCTTCTCTTAAAATTAATAGAACTAATTTCATCAGAATTTGAAAATAAGATTGAAAATTAAAGAGAAGAAAGAAGAACTGGAACCATCTTCTTTAGCATACAAAACACTTAAAACAGGGTCTGGATTGGCGACTTTACATATACACTAATTATTAATAATTTTCCTAACTCAATAACAGACCTACTAGCCTCCCATTTAAATGGAACAATTTTCCAAGTTAAAATTGAAAATACCCTTTCAAACCCCTGAAAAATCTTAGCTGGAATCTCGCAATGATCCCTCCTAGGTTCTGTACTTTTCAATGAATGAAATGAGATACCCTAACGCTCATTAACAAGTATGAAAGTGTACGCTGACGACAATACTATATTCGACTGATTTGGAAATCTAAAATCTGTTACCTTCGCACTTAATATGGAAAAAAAGCCACGAAAAAATTTATACTGGTGATCAGTCTGTGACATATAAAGTTCCAGCAACACGGAATTTAAATACAGTTTTTAAAAACATGCTTGTACACCAAATCAATTATTTCTGTTTGATATTTTGTGACAGAGTTTTCTATCTTGGTGTTTAAAGGGTTTTGAAGAATCTTGATGTCGTTTGCCATTACATCAAAATCTGAAAAACAAGAATTGAAATTTATTTTTAAGGTACCCAAATTTTCAATTGCACATTCTACCAAAAATAGAGTCTCCATCATTTGCCGACTGAATAATTGGTTTGAAAATGTTTGATATGAATAATTTTTTTCACTTGATAATGAAACAAATCAATTTTTGTCGAACGTGTAGATCCAATATGATAGTGTAAATCCGGCACTAGAAGAATTTCTTCTAATAACTTTAAATCAAGATCATTCATAAGTTTAGTTAAACCTAAAAAAAATGATAACTTATATAATCACTCATTATTTTATAGCTCATACAGAAAAACGTTTTTTTCATTCAAGAAAATTTTGATTATTGCTCTGTGCTCAAAATCTTGCATTAGAACTTTTCCACAGCTTAGCCAGTGTACTGATGTACAATATGGTAAATTATATTTTCACTAATATTTTTACTGAACTCACGGAACTGATGAGGATTGCGCGCACTTTATTTGGTACAAATAACAGCTGAGACTTCTATGGGAGCTGATTTAAAACCACTAAAGACATCACTGTGAAAAAAAAAACTTGTCTTTTTTTTGTATGCTGTTTTTTAGGCAAAAATATATCATGAAGTTAAGCTGAAAAAATCAAACTTCAGAATATTCTGCTTAAACTTTCCTGAACTATTGGGATTTAAGAAATAAATTGCTATTTTTTTCTTAGATATTTTAAGATTAACAATTTCTAAAGTACGTTTTTTAAGGAATTTTACACCGACTAGAAGATAATAATTTTTTGATTCTAAAATATACATGGAATCGAATAAAATAATATTATTCTTAAAATGTGCGAAATAGTAAATAGAGTAAAGAAGAACATGATAACTGTAATGCACCATAATTTTCAATTTGAGTCGCTCATATCATAAATACCCTAAATTCAAGCTTTCGTCCAAATATCATCTAAGTTTTAAAATTATTTTTAGTCAACTGAGTTTGATAAGCACTAAAGGACTAAGTATTCGTTTAATAGATTTTACCTATTCGTTCATTTATCATGCGATATTTGTAAAAAGAATAAAAAAATATTATGAACCATCTGTTTTATTATTTTTTTTCACTAACTAAATTAAATGAGATTTTTTTCCTGTACGAAAGCAATAAGAAATACATGAAATAATTAAATTATTCGATACAATATTTTGCGAAGAATCAATTTAGCCGCCAAGAATGTGTTTTCTTAAAAATAATTATTTAAATATACATTAAAGTTAAAGCAAGCAATAGTAAAATAATGAAATGGAAATTTTAGTTACTTATTCATTTGCTCACTCATTCACTCACTTCTTCAATCTCGTACTTTCCCCTTCCCCCACTCACTCATTCACTTATTTCTTCTCACTCACTCACTCACTCACTCAAACTCACTCTAAACACACTCAGTCACCCACCCATTCTTTCACTCACTCATTCTTTCACTCAAACATTAACTTATTCGTTAATTCATACATTCATTCACCCATTTCCTCATTCACTCATTCATTTATTAACTCCTTTATATTCTTACTTACTCTCACTCACTCATTCATTGCCGTATTTCTTCATTCACTCACTCATTTATTCACTCACTTATTCACTAGTTCATTTATTCATTCACTTATTCACTAGTTCATTTATTCATCTGCTCATTGACTCACCCACTCATTCAATCACCTATTCATTGAATCATTCATTCCCTCATTCATTCGCCCATTCATTCATTCATAGGAAGTTATTTTTATCAATTTGAATAGCAAAGATATTCAGAAGACATTCTTTTTTTTTTAAAGTGAACCGATGACCATTTTGTCGTTGATTAAAACAATAGCCCTTTGAGTGGTTTAATAAACCTATCTTAAATGAAAATAAATTAGTAAGAATTTGTTAAAAGATTTTGTTGCTGGAAAATCGTTGAGAGCTTTGCAGATTAATCCTTCGCTCGAAGTAAACACACACGTATTTGTTTTTAATGTTTTTTTTACCTCAAATAATACTATAAATAATGATGACTCGAACTAAATTAGGAATATTGCCTACTTCGACTATTTCCCTCTTAATGTTGAAAAAAAAATGAGATTCTATGATAAAAGTATTATTTTTAAAAACTAATTACACTAATCAAACTAAAATAACTACACTATCTTAATTTATTTTGAGGTATTAACGTGATATTAACTATGTTTTTCTGCAACGAAAGTTGTGAAAGTTGTTATGAGTGTCTCATTATTTTGCTTTCGGTAACTGTATAATTTTGATTTATGTCTTATCAACTAAATAAGAGACTAAACAAAATTTCCTTCGCACAAAATATATATGCAGTGTACAGCCCAATTTAAATTATTATTATTATTTCTTGAAATAATCTTAATTAATCGGTGTATATCTAGTTTCTCATCGAAATAAAAATAAAAATGCATCTTTTTTTTTTTAATTTATAAATTCAGCAGATTATTTTAAGCATTAATATTTAATCTTTATCTTTAATGAACTACTTTACTGCTTAAAGAGAGTAATCATATTTCTTTCCAAACAAATGAATCATTATTACAACATTAACATATGTTTTCATTACATCAATTATTAAAGCATTATAAATAAAAAGAGGCAAATAAATCATACAACTATGAATTATCAACTTTTAACTTCAATTCAAAGTGTTCCGAACTGAATACTTTCCCATCTGAAACCACGTGACTCCCG
>BMAW01119543.1:105045-175454 GCA_019974015.1 Nephila pilipes
TAATTCTGAAAAAACGAGAAACTTAATTTTAATATTAATTGTTTTTTTGTTTCTTGACACAAAGAATTTTAATCATCAAGTTTAATTTTATTATTCCCTATATATATTAAATTTGTGAAATGAAATATATTAGGTATTGAAAAATATTCTTTTAGATTTTTTCCCTTTTATTTTCGTAATTAAATTGTGCTCTCTCTCTACTTGTTTTGTCTGTAGTAAGTTATTTGTATGGCTATGTGTTCACAAATTCCTATTCTCGTTACATCCTTCCATTTGAAAATATGGTAATGCTCTTATATGTACGCTTATATTACCAAATATTACATATACGAAAGTTCCACAGTAGATAAGTGTCTCTATATCGTTTATACAAATCTTTCAAATATCAAGAAATGTCTTTTAAAATTGCTACGTAAAATAATACAGAATTGTTTAATTCATATTTAATGTATAGAATTTTAAAATTCGTAGATCTTAAGCCTATATTTTAGTTGAGAATATTTTGTCAACAGTAATAAAATTTTAAGGCCGTGTTTAGATTTTGGAGTTTTAAAATACTGAAACTCCTACTGCATTATTATGTTACCAGTTTTATATCACAAGCAATTCCGAAGAAATTCCAGCTTTAAATATTTATGTTGGCTACGCTGAACCCATAACAAGAACTTTAACCGGACGTGATATTCATAAACATGGGATGAGAAGCAATTGAAAAGTATATATTCCTAGCTAGTACGTTTTGTAAACAGACACTTAAAAGTATGTAAGTCACGAAAGCGCATTTTATTTTGACATGGAATTGCTATTGAAGCTCAAATCCCTGCTTGGAATTGCTGCATTTACTCTACGAGAACTGTCTACTACAGAATGCTGGTAGAAAATTATGCTTATTTATTCCATGGCTTTCAACATGAAGAAGAAAAATGTTCTTCCATAAACTTTCTTGACCCAAAGACATAGAAATTCATGCGAAGAATCGCGTTTTGCGAGAATGGGTGACATTCCAAAGAAGTTCATAACATTTACTGCTTTTCTCACCAGCTATGTTTGACAGACAGGGCCTATCATCATAATAAACGAGTCAGTAACTCATCAGATGTTCATGTATCCACAGCCATGATTTTGTAATATACATTATGATTAAATAGAAAATGAGGTTAAAGTTTATTCATTTATTACCGTCTTTGAAATGTATTATCGTTACTAAATGTAGCATAACATAGCAATCGGGTCACGATTTTTAAAATCGTTTTATCACCAGGCCATGTATGTTAGTATTGAAGTTTACTGAAGGAACTTAAAATAGAGTGTAAGAATTTTTTTATATAAATGTTACAAAATACTTACTACTTTTGTTTGACAAACGTGCATGTTTAATAATTTAATGTTGACGCAATAACAGGGTATAATCTTAAACATGGGAAATAAATTTTATTCATTTTTTTTGTTTAGTCGGCGTAATATATGTGAGTGTTGTAATTCACTTTAGGGGTTATTTAATTCCTCTTAACATCTCTGTTAGAACCAGTTTTAGAACTTTTAATATTTCATATTTATAAAGAAAAGTCAAGCTTGTTTTGAAAACTCCTCTCGCTTAATTATTTTTATTAAAAATCGATTGCTGAATTTTTAGATGCAATAAACAGCCAATGATAAAGTTTAAACAAAGAGTAATTTAATTTAAAAATAAAAAGCTCCAATTATACTTTTCAGTTTATATACACACTCTATTACTTTAAAACTTCATTTAATAACAAATACAGATTTTAACAATAACAAAACTTTTATTGTTATCTAAAGTGTATTGATAAATTACGAAAACTGGATGAAATTCCTTAGGAACATTAGCATGTATCAGAAAGCGTGCAAAACACTCAAAATAAATATCATGTTTCAAAATGAATATTTAATACATCCTAAACTAAACATGTGTAAATGTTTTGAATTTTGATTCGTATGCACATGAATTAGTATCTCTTATTTGAAAATTTCTCTTTTACGCCAGCAGTTCATAAAAAAGATTTCATCAATTCTCTTCCTCATAATAAAAAAGGAATCTGACTCGGCATTTAAAATTAAAGTATAACTCTGTTTAATGCTTCCTAAATACAGTTCATGTAATCAAATTATTTATATTAAAATAGTTATGATAATAATCTTCAAAAATAAAATAAAGTATAAACACAATTTATATTTTTTGACAATATTAACATAATACTCAATGAAATTAAATCAAGCCAAATAATAGATAAATTATAGTGAACGATTGAATGATAATATATACAAAAATACCGTTAAATAATAATAATAAACAATAATTTACTTGATAATTTATAGATATAAGTCCATAGTCAATCGTAAACTATTTTTGAGACTGAAGAGATGCCGTAGAAAAAAATATTTACATCTAAAAAAGCAATTTAATTAAATATATAAAAATATTTATTTATTAACACACACTAAAATTTAACAATTTCTTAACTTTGTATGTATACACTATACGTTAAAACTAACTTTTGGCTGCTCATAACCAATAGATTTTGGAGTAGCCAATCTTTTTGGGAAGAGTATCAATATCTGAACAAGAAAATCATGCTTGCCACTGCCACCTTTTCCAACATAAAAAATATATAAAGAGATTCTTTTTAAAAAAATGCTAATTATGAGCTGATTATGGGTGTTTTGTAAACAGGACATTTTTCATGTAAGTTTGAGAAGTGAAGGTGTAAAAAATATTTTAATAAACAAAGCAAACGTTCAAAGTTAGGCTTTATTGTCAATAAGTAATATAAAGGCTCAGTCATTTAAGCCAGATATAAATAAAAAAATAACTTGAAACGTTTCACCCCAAGTAATTATAATAAAGTCAGGGATTTATTAGTGTGCTTTTGAATTTGCAAACAAGTTTATTAAAACAAGTTGTTTATATTAGTATTAGTTCTCGAAGATGTGAACCATATTTGGTATTTTAGATGCATTTCAGTTAATCTTGAACGATTGTTTGACTTTATTATGTTTCCAATAGGAAACCATTTGTTCACAAACATATGTTAATCAAAATCGCTAACAATATCTGTCAGTGTGACCGAGCAGTTTAACATATATTTTTTATAATGTAAAGAAGTATCGTTATCTGGTGCGATTCATTCAGTAGAGTATGAGAAGAATTTTTACGAATTTTGACAAAGTTCCAGAAGACGATATAACAATTTTTTAGATTTTTAAATTTTTAAATTTTTTTTTCATGTGCCACTGTTATATATCCACACTGAGGTACGTTTACCTTGGTATGGCCATCCGTGGATTCCAACGGAGAATCCGGATGGTTTATATAACAGCAGAAATTCCAATGCTAAGGCATAACTTCCACGCGAATGCGGTTTCATCGACCCATGTGGACTATACCAATATCGCGCAGATGGATTCTCGAAAGGTATGAGCAGATGCCACCATTTTAGAGTGGATGTGAAATTATTCTAAAGGAAGCTGAATGGTCAAGTCACAAGATTATTCAATATTCTGGTCGGATAGATGATATCATTTGCCGATGTTGCTAGGAACGGGTGAAACTGGCTGTACAGTAAGATGACCAATAGTCCTCCTTTTATAGGTTTTGTCCTTCCTCTAAAAGTGTCATCCTTTCTGACCTCCTTTTTGATATTTTAAAACTAATCTGTTAATCTCTGTGTTCCAAGATGCCGTGCTGTTCCAAGATGTCATTAAGATTTCTACCTCATGATGCTTATTAGTAAGCTGCTACTTTATTTAAAAGCTTAGTTTGAAGCTGTTTACTTATCCTACTTAAATTGTTTTATTTCCGAAAAAAATGTAAAGATATTAAATATTCTTCTCTTTTTTGCAACGCATAAATTGCTGCCAATTATCAGAAGAAAATAATTTCAAAAGAGTAGGAAAGATTCTATTTTTTTTAAAAGAAACAATTTCTTTCTTATACTTCAAATTCACACAATTTTCTAAATATTATCATATCTACATAATGAGTATAGTTATCAAATAACAATATCTTTATTCCAATAATACGATGAACTTATATTTAAAATTTGTTTAAATATAATACATACTAGTAATTCTTTGATCTTTTGCAAATTAATAAAGTTCAGTCATTAATTACCAATTCGTAATAATGACATATTCTTCTCGGTGTAATAGCTCAAAATCAAAATATTTAACACGTGTCTGAAGCAGACCCTCCCACAACCTCTACAGAAGATTTAGTTATATCATAAAATGCAACAATTTTACCACGAATAAACGGTTTCAACTCAGAGTTAAATGTGTCAACGAAGTCTGACTAGTCATCCATTCCCCGACGATTAAATCGTATTAAAGTTGAGTCAAACCTTCCAAATCTCTCTCTTTCACTACCTATCTTCTTCTTGTTTCTTAACACTGGTTCTACCAAACCCTTGTACGTAATTTCCTCTCTATAATTTCTCAATCTATCCTCTCTCTAATCTATCATTCACCACGCTTCTGTTTGTACACATATATACAATATACTAATGTGTAGTATACTTAGTACTTAGTATGTAATACTAATACAATATACTTAGTATGTAATACTAGTACAAATTACTTAGTATGTAATACTAGTACAAATTACTTAGTATGTAATACTAATACAATATACTTAGTATGTAATACTAATTTACATAATGTAAGGATCTTCAATCAAATAATGTCTCAGAATACTTGTCTATAAGGACAGTTGAAGGGAAATTGGCTCCCGAACTCGTTACAAGTATATATTGAAAAAATTAATATACTGTTTTTTCTTTTATTTAAATGTTTTATAAAAGCCATTCATTCTTTTCAATAGTACAAGCAACAAAACATTATCTTCGACACTCAAATAATTTAACAATATTCCACGTAATCTTGAAAAAGATGTAAAATTGCATTATTGAGTTTAGTTTGATACAAGATGTAGGAAGGGAAAGACAAACCTTTTTAATTAAGAAAGTTAACCTATCTTTACAAATATAATTTTATCATGTCTATGATTTTGTATATAAGTATTATTTCCTGTTTTATTTTTATAGAAGGAATAATTCAATTTCAGCAATATGTAGAGAAACTTATTTCCTATTTCAAAAAAAGCATATTATATTATTATAAGAGGAGCAGAACTTTTTTTCAAAAAAACATTTAATAATTCTTTTATTATCAATTACATTCTTTATACAAATCTAAATTACAAGGGAAATCACTATCGCTAAACTCTGAAAATAAGACATTGGTAGGAGAGTTTCTTAAACTGCTAAACCATTTTTTTTAGCTTCTTGAAATTATACCTTCATGTCTCCTTCCATGAACCTTCTCAGTGATGACTTTTTTTTATTATTAGAACTGAGAAAAAAGTAACTCTTTTATTCCTTCGATGAGAGAAAAATGAAATTTAACGAGAAATGCATGTTAAATATTCCTATTACTAATATAAGAATTACAATTCAGAAGATAGCATATAATAAAACCCTTATAAAAACAATTTACTTATTTAAAAACAATTTTATTAGAAAAAGTAATAACAATAAAAGTTTTAATAAAATAATTTACGGAATACATTATTGTAAATCACAGAATACCCTTTTGTTATTTGCATTATTACTGCAATTAAATTTATTCCTAAGTATAATGACAACAAGAAATTCTATAAATATGGGTTCGATATTACCTTCATAAAATTTCATTAAAAAAAGGTTATTCGAAGTGTTTCATATTATATTTGTCTATAGGTAACATCACTGTATTGAACTATTTTGTTATATTATCGTTGTAATGAATCAGTTTCATAATACCTGATGTCCTACAAGTTGTCTGTAATAAAAAATCGTAAATTTATTAAACAAAAACATAAAAAATTTAAACAATTTTTGTTATACAATTTGAATAGCTCTACTGACATGACGTTGAAAAATGTTTAATTTACTCTTAAACCAAATGTTTCAAATTTTGAAGAATTTTTGGAAATAAAGCTGAACTAGTTTGCGGCATATTTTGAGAAACGTGTTTCAAGAGAGTCAATGATTCTTGATCTCTAGAAAATTGAGTTGTTGCATTGAAACTAAGGAACAATATAAGTAAAACCTTTGGAAACTGTGTTATAGACTTACGTAAGAAATGTAAGAAAGAGGTTGTAAACTGTTTTTTTGACATGAGTTGATCACAAAATGAAAGGCTTTGTTAATTTCATTTTATCATGTGCTAAAGTCCTCTTTCGTTTTTTTTTTTTTTTTTTTTTTTGAAAGATTTACTCGGTTTATAGAAGTCCACCGTCTTTGGTAGTGAACCCCTCCGACGTTGAAAGTTTCGAATTTTTTATATTGAGTAGCCATCATTTCCCAATCTATATCACCAGCTAACTAAAATGGATATTAATAAACGTCGATTAAGCGTACTTCCAAGTCTCAAACTTCACAGAAGCAGTTTATATCAAGAAATGAAAATGCCTTCTTTAACTCCTAAAGCATTTTTATTCAAGTATTTTCGTACTTAAGTACAGATATTTCCAATGTTAACGGAAATAGTATAAAAAAGGTCGAGTCTGCTATAAAAGATTAAAAATAAAGAGAAATTCATAGTATATTAAAATAGACAATAATATTTTATTCTGATATTAAAACTAAAGCAAACGATAGAATATTAAAATAAATAAATCTTAGCAACGTAAATGCACATTGAAGAAGCTAAATATAATTATTATGACCGTAATGCATCACAATAATTTTTTGAGCCTAACAGCATGTATACGCCCAAGAATATTTGTTGATGCAATTTTCTCAAAACAACATGTTAGCACATATTAAAATCTTAAAGTAAATATATGGTTTTATGACTCGTACGACATATTGCAGCGTCTTTTTTGAATCTAAAAACTCGTTCCCTTGTTCTGCGCGTTCTCTGACTTTTTCCGAGAGGATATGTAAAGAACAAACTTTACAAAAAGAATCCTCAAATAATATATTATTTGAAAATTGTCATTACACAAAGGATACAGTAAATCTCTCCCAGTATCTTAAAACACGTTTCTCAAAATATGTGTTAACGGAATTAATTTTGTGCCCTAGAGAGACGAAGTCATTTTGAAAATTTATTTTAAATTAAGTTCCAAATGTTTTTCTACATTATAAAAGAAGTGCTTTTCAACATCAAGATAAAAATAATTGCCTTTTTTTATAGAAAATTAATGAATCAACAGTGCAGGGGCTTTCAGGATACCAGGTATTACCAATACTTTTTTTTTTTGTCTTTTAATATTATCTAGAAATTATGTTCCTAAACTCTTTATCGCCTATTTTACAGTTCGCTAACCCCACCTCCATTAGCAGCGTCTTATCATGAGTTGAAGATCATTAGAAGGTCTATCATTATTAAAGCATTCCTTCCATTCTTATATGGAATATTTGGCGAGCCTTACGGATTGATATGAGGAATAGATTGAAAAATAAATGTCGAACTAAGCGATGATTATCTTGCTAAAGATACACAGTAACAAATAGGGAACAAGTATTATTAATCGTGACGAAAATTGTGTCGCAAGTTGTTTGAGATGAATACAATGTATACAGTATCATATAAAACTCGCTTTAAAAATACATAGAATCATGTATTACATAATCTTCAAAGCTTTCTGATAATTATATGAAAAATTTACGAATAGTCAAAGGTTCTTCAATATGTAACTACTATTTATCTTTACTGAAACAAATACAGGGAAACTGTACTGTTGAAGCACATTTCATTAGTTATAACTCAACTAGTAATTAATTAGAATCCCGATTGGTTATTTATTAGTTATAGTTATTAATAAATTGCTTATTCATTAGTTATTAATTATTTTAATTAATTAATGGATATTTTTAGATTAGTTATTTATTATAATAAATATTTTAATTGCATTTAGTTAGTTATTAATTAACTATCTTTCATTTAGTAATATATCAGTCTTTATTTATTTCTTAATTCTCCTTCAATTGGTTATGAATTAGTTGTTAATTTTTTAATTATATTTTAATTAGTAATTTATAATATTTATTATTAATTAATCTATTATTTAGTAGCTTATCAGCCATTTGTTATTCAATAGTCAGTATTTTCCATTAATGTTTTTAAGTCTTTAATTTTCTTACCCATTATAATAATTCATTGCTTAGTATAAGGTAATAAGCAAGTGATTAATAGAATAGAAGAAAAAATATCACACACATACAGAAGTCTCAGTATAATGCAAGCAATTGTGCAAATTTTGTAATGTTTAAAATAATTATAAGAGGGAATTACGTGATTCATATTTAACATGATCTCTCCATTTATTGAGTAATATTTTTTTCTATTTTAAATCACGTATTATTAACAGCGAAGTTTATATAAGAAGTATTTCTATCATTATGGAATATGCATTCAAATGTAATATTCGCTGATAATATAAAGATAAGGTTTTTATAATATGAAGGAGGATCAACATAAATTCCTCATTTAAAGATTCAAAATAATGAATAACATTAAAGATAATAATTATCTTATACAATAATCTTTAAAAATACAACAACACTGAATTGCATACAAATATGAGTTTCTCATTCCGAAAAAAAATAAAGGAAACAGATTTCTTATCTTTATTAATCCGTTCAAGACCGAAAGTATTTATTCTTTTGGTTAGTATTTTTTTTTGAGTAGTATATTTCCTCTGTATTTATCTATCCAACTACTATACGTAAATATCACATACAAAAACGTTTTTATATGATAATTTTGAAAATTTATAATTTGACAGATGTGACCCAGTAGACAATTTTGGGTGATGATGCATGTGTTATAAACTTGAAAGTAACATACTTAATAAAAATATTATGCTCATAATTTCCACAATTAATCGTCATCTTAATACTTTAATTTTAAATATACCTATAGATCATACTATCCCAATAGCCATGCCTAAATATTTACCGGGATATACAAGTATACAAGGAAGAACCCAAAATTGAGTGAGATTTTTGTAGTACGCATTTCTCTAGCTAGGAGCTCAGTACTGAAAGGTTTTATCTGCCAGGAGTTTAATTTTTTGCCCCAGCACTGTATATTTCATTCTCTTCTAACTTTTTAAGGAGGCACATTTAAGTGAACAATGAATGACCGTGAGATTTAGTTTCCTGCTGAAGAAAGA
Source organism: Nephila pilipes (assembly GCA_019974015.1). Classification (NCBI taxonomy): domain Eukaryota; kingdom Metazoa; phylum Arthropoda; class Arachnida; order Araneae; family Nephilidae; genus Nephila; species Nephila pilipes. The sequence continues at coordinate 114,230 of BMAW01119543.1, forward strand.
CACCGCAAAACTGTCGTAATGTTGCAAACAACTTACAGAGATGGCGTTATCAAAAAGTGGATTTTCTCGTTTCGAAAATGGCAACATTTAGATTGAGAATAAACCCAGCTCTGAAACGGCCATCAACTACCCTAACAGATGAAAATGTTGAGAAAATTCGTTAACTTTTGCTTTAAGCTGGACAATGGACCATTGGAGGAATGATGGAGTTGTATGAATTGTCGTGAAGCTCGATTCAGAGTTTTAACAAATTGATAACATAATTTTCAATTGATTAACAAAAAGAGTCGTTTCATTGGGCCAATGTCGTTTTCATTGGGCCAAAAACAACATGACTCCTCTACCCCACACACCTTACTCACCTCAACTAGCTCCACACGACTTCATCTCATTTCTGCGCATGGATAAGATCATAAGAGAACACTGATTTGAAGACGCAGAATCATTCAAGAAATAAATTGAGGCAGAATTTGTTAGCAATCATTGCAGATCAACATCAAAAAATATTTTCTACAATAAAACTCCCAATTGTACAAATGTATTAAGTATGATGTAGAGAACTTTGGAAGTTGATAAGGTTGTTTCTTAAAAACTTTTGAAATGTATAGCTTTTAATGTTGTTTTCTTAGGTACCGCCTCGTATATATTCTTAGTATTGGAGCATTTAAGAAATTTTTGTCTTATCATTTATTTCTTAATCAATAATTAGAACACGGACTTTAGATAAAAACGAAACTTAAATAAGTTAAATTATTTTTCAATATTACATATATTTAATACATTCAATACTTATGATTTTACTCTTGCCATTTTGGAATTAATATGTTCCCCCTCATTCAGTAAACTTCTGAAGCTTAAGAGAATTAATTGACAGCGAAGAAATTTAAGGTCACATGCCTCATATTTTTTAAATCATACATATTAATTAAGCTTTGTCAGAGTACTCTATGTTTCGAAATGCATATATTTTAAATTTTTAGAGTCTTCCTTAATTAAATATTTCTCTCATGTATCTGTATGTACAGATTTCAAATATAAAGTGTTCCCTTGACTCCCTTTTGTAATGGATAAATTTTTTAAAATAACCATGTGAAGTATATCTAGATTTAAAATAAATATTGAAACCGAGTTCAATTTAATTATAAATTCCTCTATGTGTTAATACATGTAGATTAAACAAATGTGAAAAATATTTAGTAATATAATTTAGTAGGAACTTTAACGAGACAAATATGTTAATGATTTAAGTAATTTTAATAATGAAGTTACATAATTAATCGAAGACAACATTATATAATTAAATTATATTAGGAAACAAAATTTGCAAATTAAGGCATATAGGTATTTTAACAAGGTTGTAGCATGATTTGAAAACGGAATGCGATTAGATTCATGGTTTAAGGATGGAAATCATTGTCTCACCTCAAATAAAATTACCACAAGTTAAATTAAAATCAATATAACATTAAATTACTCCTCTTAATGCGTGTAGAGGGAAAGAAGCAGATGTTCTAACTAAGTAAAACTCAGCAATATATCACTCAATCACTAGTGCAAAAAATGAAAAAAAGTGGTAAAAGACAGATATGATAAATGAATATGCTCCGGTTTTTTCTGACTAAGTTCATCAATCATGGGTGACATTGCCAGTCCCCTTTTTTTCTATCATTTTTTAATTAATTGATCAGTGCTTAAAAACCTTTTTTGTTTTGAAAAAAAAAGAAGAGCAATGAGTTTAATCAGAATTAGTTATTTTTGAAACAGTTATTTTATTAATATCGTTAAATGTAAAGTATTAGTTTGTGTCAGAAAATATTAATTTACATTATGAGTAATCCTCTAACGCGAAACTGTTTTAACATGGGCTATTTCTCAAAGCTTCTCTTAACTAGTATCTGTAGTTTCGTTATGACTTTAAGGTTCCATCTTCTTTACAATAAAATGAAACGTAATAATGCAAATTAAGGAAATGGTAAAAATGTTATATGTAGATTAATCAAGCCGTATTAAATGGACAAAGAACTTAATTTAAAGAGAGATAAGATTACGGTAATAGAAAGAGTGCTAGTGAGAATTGAGTAGGAGTTTTCTTGAGTATCTATATGATTTACGTAGACGAGGACCCAACACTGTATGATAGATTGATTATTTGGAGGATTTATTAGCATCGTATTCAGGTAAGCGTGTTCTTTTCTATATTATAGAAGTTGATGGAACTCAAAGCAAGGACTTGAAAATGGTCGAGAGCATTCCCATTATCAAGGAACAAATGAATTCTGGTTTGAAACATAATTAACTATTTTAGTTACTTTATCTGTGCTTGAACATAAGTTGAATTTATATTTGTAATTCTCGAAACATTTAAGATGACAAAAAAGACGCGTTTTTGGATTACGTCACACAATTTTGAAAAAAAATTACTCCATTTTGCACCTAGGGAGAATATAGAAAAAGTGAAAATATTTATATATGCTTACAAATGATGAGATTGCTTGAAATTATTTTTTCTAAATGCACTTTCTATAAACTATTGTCTATCATTAAATAATTTGTGTATGAAAAGATATCGAACAAAAATTGCATCTAATCTAGCAGAAATGAAATACTCTTTCGAATAAATATTTGTTTGAGCTTATATTTTATTTCATTTGAAATAATTATTTTATAAAATTTAAGTAATAACAAAAATTGTATTTGTCTGAAACCTTTTTCAAAAATATTATCTTAATTATAAAGATATAATTTATTATATTTATGAGTGTGGATACAAAAAAATAAAGGTATTGTGCTTTCTTAAATTTTATGTTTGAAACGATATGTTTATATATATTTGAAATAAATTAAATCCATAAATACGTTTAAAATATGGAACTTGCTTCTAATCTTTAGACGATATATTTTCGAAAAAAATATAGTTAGAATTAATTTTATAAAATGATTACCAAATGTACATGAATAGAGTTTCTGATTCTTTATTCGAAAATAATTATGCATACTTTTTCATGGAGAGGATCTATCCAACTATTAGTTCGTATACCCGAACCATAGAAAATACTTTTCGTATTATAATTGCTGCTGAGTATCAAAACAATATAAGAAAACAATGTATAATTTCAGCATATTTAATTTTTAGTTTATATTAGAACTACGAGCATTCAAAGCGATTTCATATTTTTTTTCTCTTTTTTATGGGAATATCTTGCGAAAGCTTAGAAAATTATAATATTTCATAAATATTAATAAATTTCTTATGAAAACACAGATTAAAATCTTAATATATAATAAAATTACTATTAAAACATACATCATTAAAAATATTTTATTATAGATAGTCAGTACTTGAAAAACATGAAAAATATAATTGAATTATAAAAATATCATCTTTACCACAGCGCTATAGGGAAGGGCATATTGCAATGTATTGAAAAATATAAAGCAAAAGATAAACATTTCCTTTTCAAATAGTCTTCATTTATTCTGAATATAATCTATAAACTAGAATTCCTTCAAATTAAAATTTATATCGATGTTTAGTTAAAAAAAATTCAATTCAAATTACATATTTTAAAAATCTCCCATTATTTTCGATTCTGTGATATCTTTATAATTCTGTTTTTTTACTTGTCATTAGAGCTTGAATCTAGCCTCATTATAGTTATTTACATAGTCAACATTAGTTAATTTAAAGTATTGATATTATTTAACACAAATACATTTTGCCTAATGCTAAAATTATTGGTATTTAATAATTCTCTTTTTTCAAAATGTCTCTTTAGTCTCTGTAATTTTATGAAAGAAAAATGCCTAAAATGTCAATATGACAAGGAAATTACCAGTAATATCTTTAATTAATTTAAGATGACAAAAACTAATTCTTATGGTTTTTTCATACAATTAATGATTCAATTAACTCCAATGTTTTTAGGTGAAGCATTTTATTGCGTGGCCAAATTCATGAATAAATCTATATATGTCGCATATTGTATTTGTGTATATTTTATGAGATTTACGTAAGCGAAATGTTATGACAAACACGTATGTCATTAGACAATTCTAGCATGTTGAAGACAGAAAGAAAAAAATATAGAGGCAAATTCTATTTCAAAAACAATTCGCAAATATTTTTGAAATAAATTTATGTTCGATCAAAGAGTACCAAATACCGCAATCGCGTTATGAGGAAGACTTTCAATGGCAGATACCCAAATGAACTATTTTTGAAAAAAAATACCCATTGTGAATTACATTATGAAGATAATATTAACAATCGAGAAATTATTATAATTCTATACTTTATAGGAAGTCACACATTGCAATTGAAATTAGAACAAAATCTGTTTTTTTATTCAATTAAATGGACATCACCGACTCATTCTCAGAAGTAAAGCAAAAATAAATCTCAACTTATACTAACACAATTATTTCAAAAATTAATAGAAAAAAAATTAGGTGCTCAAATGGTAATAGTATAATATTCAGAATTAGATACCATCCCCATCTTAAATGCAAATTCTTCTAACTCGAAGTTATATCAGCTACAGGTAACTGACAGGTGAACAGGAATAAATCTGCCAAAACAACCAGCTTACAAGTAACTGACAGATGGCTGACAGGTAATCCTCTATGCGAAATAATACAATTCATGTAATCAGAATTTCCTTTCGACTGCGTTCATGAACACCATTATATACAAATCAACGCAATTCAGTTCCTTTCGGCACATTGCACAATCTTCGGAAAACGTACGTGAGCTTGTTGAAATGAGAACAATCAATTAATGAGAATAAAACTATAAAATGAAACAACATTTTTAAAAACAACGTTTTTAAATGGCGGCAAAGTTTATTAAAAAAATTATTGAAATATTAGTTAAAACTGGACGCAAATATCTAAATATTGCATTGTTAGGCAAGTAAGAACAGTTCCCAAAATTTCAGAGCTCTAGCTTGATGGGAAGTTGGTTAAATTAACAACAGAAAACTTGATGACACAGTGATACACACACAGACAGATACACACCAAGTGAAATACATAAAATCGTTAAAACTAACTAAAATTAATTAATTCATCCGGTAAATTAAATGGATGGAATGCATTTTTAATTCAACCAACTTTAGCGACAAGAATTACTTGGAAGTATTTTACAATGTGGCTACCCTGTTCCGTTTTATTTAATCAACGTTGACTCCACACACACACACACACACACACACACACACACACACACACACACACACACACACACACACACACACACAGCACACTACTGCCAATAAACAGCCGTTTGGTGTAAATTTTTTGAAATCGCGCCAAGTGATTGGCTAAAACTGTACTTATTAAAGAAAATATTAATAAAAAACTTAAATATCTAAATATTGCATTGTTAGGCGAGTACGAAATATTCCCAAAATTTCAAAGTTTCAGCTTGATGGAAGTTGGTTAAATTAATGATCGAAAAATTTGATGACAATACACACACACACACACCAAGTGAAATTCAGAAAAACGTTTTAAAAACAAAAAAATCAGAGTAGATTCAGTAAAATTATCAATACAATTCAAATTCATATTCATCTGAACTTTTTCTGCTTATAAATTTTATATTTGAAGTACAAAAAGTAATGATTCTGTAAGGACCTTTAAAATTACTTCATTTAAAATAAATTTACTGTAAAAAGATTGGAGATTGCATTACAGTGTATTATACAATTTGAATTTTAGAAAAAAAAATTTGTTACTCAATAAAAAAAAATCTGAAAGCTTATAAAAACATGTTATTGCTTCCGACACTATTTTAAATATTCAATATTTGTTCAACAAAACACCATAACGAGTTTTTAACGCTTTACAAAACTTCTCAATTCATAAGTTCAGTATTTTCGCTAAATAGAAGAAAAAAGTTTGATATCCAGATTTAAAATTCCTTTCTCTGTAGAATGGAGCAAACACTACATTTCCTTGAGGAAAAAAAATATCCGGTAAATATTGAACTATGGATTCTTTCTAAAATTTCGCAAGACTTCCCTTCATGCTTTGAATAAGTTCAATTTTACTTCAACAGAGTTTCATATTGCCTCTCCTTTCAGTTTCTAGAGAACTGCAAACATAAGCAATATTACTGGGTCTTTCAATGAAAAGAAACGTGTTTACTTATTTCCATTCCTGTGGGTCGCATATATACGCCTCCAGAGTGAAATGTAAATTTTGCATTTTTAAGGGAAATATATAACATCAGGGTATACACTTAAAAAAAGAATATGACGTTTTTATAGTATCCGTCTGAGTGTAAAGTTAGAAAAGTTTTATTAGTTAGATTTTTATCAAAAGTTTTTATTTTATTTGGTGAATATTATTTAAATTATTTCTTCTCTTTTACTACATTTTTGGAGACTTCGTTCTACAGGTATGCAAAATAATTTATTTATTATTTGAAATGCCATTATCATAGGATGCTGTATTATTCCAGCTGTCGAAACTGGCATAGAATTGTAAAATATTATTGATAATGTATTATTCATAAGTAATATTGCTATTCATACTTATTAACTTATACAGTAGATTTCTTCATAAAAGAATTTTGTATTCCATGTGTGACGCATATATTATTTTATATTATGTGTTCAATAAAATATGTAAACCGAAAAAATAACAAGCAGCATATGTGTGTGGTTCAAAAAGTACCTATATTTGAAGACGGGGGCGTCATTAAGATAAATAGTTATAACCATTGAGTGTTGCCCTCTATTAAACGGAGCCATAGCAAATTCTACATTTATTTCATAAATTAGTTTTGATTTGGTAGTAATTTGCTGCCAAATCAAAATTTTATTGCTGCCACGTCAAGTTGTGAGTGGGAGTACAATGTGTTTGTTACAGAATATCGTAAATTTGTAGAACTATAGTTTCAAAACTAAAGAGGTTACTACCTTTTCGGGCAAAGTAAATTAAAAATAAAGCTTTATAGTTTATAATAGTATAAAAGATCTATGTGACAACCACCGGAAATAAAAATAACATCCAGTGTTCCGATGTGATAGATTGGTCGCAGAGCACATGACTATCTTGCTGTTAATCAGTGTCAACCATTAAACCTTGATATAAATCCTGACAATTTTTTTGGATGGGGGAATGGCTACTTAAAAAAATTTATTTTCCTCCATTACAGCCATTCAATCTGCAAATGCGAACATGCGAAAAAATATCTGGTATGAGTTATCATCAGAATATCATTCGAGTTTCTGCTATTATGCTCACTTCAACAATTATAATTTTATAAACTTTAAGCAATTTTTATAATTTAACTTATTTAAAAAGGCTGTAACTTCTTAAGTATTGTAATAGTAGTTCTTCAAAGAGTAGGGAATTCTTTTGTAAACACATTGCATTTTATATTTCGTGAAATAACAACTATGTACGTGTATTATCCTGAAAAATGTCAAACTTTTGGATAAGTTTGATATTACCGCTCAAGTAGTAACTAAAAGATAACTATTGATGACAATGGATAAATTAATTATTGTATTCAATTGTCATAAATTTGGACAACCGTTAACCCCTCTGGGTTTCATGAACAGTACTATAAGTTTTTTCTTCGCAAACTGGATAAAATTGATTACTGCTCATGCAGCTGCTAAAAGATAACTAACGATGAGAAAGGATACTGGTAGATTAATTCATGAACTTATTAAAAATACTTTCCAAAATAATTTCTAAAAACAATTTCTTTATAATGAGCAGAACTAAGTATATAAACGTATAAACAACTAAAATTTGAAATTTCATTTCAATCAGATCCTTAGTTCTATAGTTATTCGTGAATTCGTTTAGGGAGCTATACATTTGAAAATTTTCATGAAACACTGTATCTACAAAGCGTTTAAAATATTTTTTTTAGAATTGTATTTTTTAAGTAAATTTTCTTCCTCATTACTTTTTAACTAAAATCATTTTCTATTTCATTTTTTTCTTTGTGAAGCATATGGTGTTTCCGATATAAAGTTATTAGTTTAAAAGAATTCTTCACGTGTTTTCCTTTTAGAATACCGAGGGTTAGTCGAACCTATAATTATAAACTGTACATTATTTTTTGAGCCCATAAAACTGCAAATTGAGAATCACAAGCTATTTTTTAAAAAAAATACTTCCATTACTATTGAAAATAAAAATAAGGTTTTCGACACGCCTGAGTTTCACAACACAAAAAATTCTGCAATACAAAAGTTGATGACATATTAAATTTTTCACTATATTTAATAATTCCTGTTTTTCAAATTATTATATTATACTTTTTTATAATAAATTGAATTATTATCTCACATTTCTCAAATTAGAAAATAAGTACCATTTGATTGGCTTAAACATCAATGAAAAAATGTTGAGTAGGAAATTTTATATCATCAAAAACTTGAAACATTTATTTAGTATTAAATAAATCACAACTGACATTTTAATACATCATTAATTTGAATCCGTTATATTAATTTCTGTGATAGATAAACTCAAAATGAAATCATAACAGTTTTAGTTTTGACAACAGAAACCGGATTTTGTTTTACAAGTTCTAAATGAAATGAAATAAATTAATTCGCATTTATAATATTCATACATATCACGACTTTCTCTCTCATGACACTTCCTAGTAATACATTGCTTCAAGTATGTATTATTACGCTAATAGCTTTTTTGCAATTTAGGTTTAGAAGGAAGTCACGTTTCTTAGCGCAGTGCGATTTATCACCTTACTACACTAGTATGCAAAACTTCAGCAACTTTTAAAATTGTGCTGTAATTCCGAAAAAACATCAACTGGATGACATGATATTCACATTACAGAGGCACAATGCAATACTCAAAGGCTTATGGAAGCATAATAACCAAAAATTTTGTACACATGCATAATGGAACTAGGCAAAAAGACTTCATTGACAGAATCGCGAAAGCAAAAAACATTTTCTGGTTATGAGGAAGAACAACAAACCAGTCTCTTACAAAGGGATATGCCAATCACTAACTACAATGCTTGTGTTATATAACCTCTCTTCATACTCAATACTAAATAATCCAGCATTTCTTGAGGTAAGAGGGGGCCCTGTTGAAAAAGTATCTGTTTTAGCTGTCTGGTGTTCTTCGAAAGATAAGATCTTGCTGCCAATCGTCTCCCCAAAGCATCCTACTCATGTTTGATGAGATTTAATCCAGGAGAGTATATTGGCCAATCAATTCTGAAGATATCCTCACTTTCTAGAAGCCCCTCAATAGCAGTTCTAGTTTGGACGTGCATTGTCGTCCACAAAATTAAAGTCTGGATGAGTGGCATTTCGGAGCAGGCGCACGTGTGAGATGATAATTTCATCACAGTAATGAACACCGGCAAGTGAGCCGCTGTCAAAAATATAGAGTTACGTTAATCTTTTTAGTACAATTTCTCTCCGCACAAGCATTCCAGACCATCCCAATGGTCTCTTTCCTGTTGTTAGTGGGATGAAACCGCTTTCCAACCTCACTCCATATCAACTGGCTCTGAGAATCGTTGCTCAGACTGAAGCGATTCTCGTCAGCAAACGTAACATTACTCCATTGATGAGATGTCCAATCTTTATGTTCTGTACATCACTCTGAATAGCGCCACCGAGGGATATCTGTTAGCTGTATGCAGTGTTCAGGATATTTGAATAGGCCACCTTCATACAGACGTCTGGACACAGTAAACCGTGATATCTGTCTTCGGTTGCCGTACATAGCTTCTAAGAAATGTTGTCCATAGCCTGGTTCCGGTAATTTTTTTGCCTTTAATAGGACGATATACCGGTCATAGCTTGCCATCGATTTCCACGGTCGACCGCCTTCAACGTTTTTTGTAGCTGTACCTGTCACTTAAAAAGGCTTTCCAAGCACCAAAAACTACATTTTTATTGATTCTAAAATCTTTTTTGCAACTAGTTAAACTACCCTCCTCTTCAAGCTTGCCGATCATTCTATTAGGTGTAAAAACAACTTGATGGCTTCTTATAACCGTTATGAACATATGATTTCACTTCCACAAACAGGGAATGTCCGTAAATTGTACTTTACCTATTTTTAAGTTGTCTTGGAACTGAGCACGCGCATATCATGCTTTTGTGTACCGCAATGTCCCTTCTGACGTCATATTGCTGATATTTGAATATGTATCACGTCTCTACTGAGCTGCGTTTTAAATCTACTGGTCGCAAAAAGCCTTTTCTGACAATCTCATGGTTGTATATTGAAAAATGCATTTATTGCTTAATTTTGCACTCTAAATTATAATGAAACCCATGACTATTCTAAAAAAATTTCAAGTGAAAACAAATTGACAAATTGCAGATTCAACAGTTGATAAATATGATAAAAATTTCTCCAATTCTGCCTTCGATGAAACGAATAACGTCAATAGCGGATTGGGACTTTTTCGTCGAGTTTGGTTTATATTCTAATGCCAGGAACATTCGGAATGCTTGCTTATGTTGAAACCATGCGCAGATTCTACAAGACAGAGGGAAGGGCTAATTGCGGCTATTCCTCTGAGAACACAATCTTTCTCTCAGACAAAAGCAACACTTAAATATTTTCTTAAAAAATTATTAATTGTTCACGAAAGAAAACATAAATGAATCGAAATTTTTAATTTTAGATATTTAAAAGAATTTGATATAACTTTGAAAAATTTAGATATAAATAAATATATTTAACAAAAAATAATATTGGTGTGAATTTCAGAGAGAAACCATTAATAAAGTAATACTAACACTAACAATATAGGAAATAAATCAAATTCACGACAACCTTGTACGAATGTCAAAGTATGCCGAAGGCTCAAACATACAATTGAGAAATTTTTTTAATAAAAGTTATGAAGAAAAGGAATCGTAAGGAATAAGAACTCAGTTAGCTAAACTATCTCCTCCTTTTTTATATTCTAACCGAATTATCTACGTAACATTTCCATTCATATTTCCTTTTGGGTTATTTTGTCAAATACTTTAAAATCCATTTGTAATCACATATCTATAACATTACTATCCCGAGCAAAAATATTCAAATAATTTGACGGAATTAAAATTTCTTTGAAAAAATATAAATGCTTCTCAGATTAGTATTATCTCTAAATAAATCCCCCAGAAAAGAACTTTTCTATTGAACATAATTCCCCAATAGCTTTCTTTAAAGGAGAACAGACTACATCTTTACGAGGAGTCCATTAACACGAATCTCGGAAATGAAGTCCTTACACACTCGTTGCTGAAGTCTACTCGAAAATCCTAAAATTCTCTTAACTCACTTCCAAAACTTACTTAGTTCCCTCTAGGGTCCACATACCACAATCCTTAGCATATATATCACAGATGATATCTTTTGCACGTCAGAACAAAAGAATTCCCCGTGGATTTTCCACCTCTTTTCGGGGGCGTAACTATGACGTCATAGGAAAGTGGGTGTTGTCGTGGGGCAATTATTTGTAATGACTGGCCGGAGAGCGTAGCAAGCGGGACCGGAGACGCATTACTTTCCAAGGAGTCATTTATAAAGGTTAAGAGCTCTCCTGCCTTGACTTCTACGAAAAGAGAATGAACGATAGTTGTGGTCTTTCGGACTACAAAATCGATGTCGTCCTCGGCCGGGCCATTCAAGTGTATAGCAAACGAGTGCTAAATGAGAAATTATGTGAGCAGGAGAAAAAGTAATTAGCTTCACACTGGACCAAAATGGAAGAAAAACTATGTTTTTACGGTTTAGGTGGGTTCCTTAATCATGATGAACGATGGAATGCGTCTTTTTTATGAAGACAGTGGCCGGTGGTGAATCACACTCTTGGATTAATTGTGTTTCATGTTACTGAAGAAGTTTTTAGATAGAGATAAACGCTTGGGGTTTTAGTTTGTAAAATATTACACAGAAAAAAAAGTAGACGGTTTTATTTTCTTTTGTAAAAGTTTTGTTTTAATGGAAATTTATGAGATGTAATGGTAATTTAGTCACTGAAGTCTGAAGAATACATTAAATATTCGTATAAGAAATAAAATTACATCGTATGTATTCATATAAAAAATAAAACGATACAAAGTATTAGTATTCCCACGATAGCTTTAACTCCTTATCAATTATTTAGCTTTCAAAAAGCACTTCCTATATTTTATTTCAACGTGTTCAGCGTGTCTTAACTATTGTTCTCTATATTCTCCAAAAATAATTTCTAAGAATTTAGGAGTAAATCTAGCTATTCTTTCAAAACCTATACGTATACGTTAGTTTTTGATTCAAAAATCACTGAAATTCGTTCAAGTGATATTATGGCACCACAAGTGAGAATCATTCAAATTTATAATACGCAAAGATATCTATTTATAGAAATGTGAAATACACGTAAATTACTTATATTAAAATAAAATAAACCATAATAATTCACTTAAAGAATAAATTCACCAATATAAAATATTAGTTTTCTCAAAATATCTTAAATTTCTTAACCCGTTCGCTCCCAGCGTATCACAGACGATACGCTCGTGTTGGCTCTCCTGTGCCCAGCGTAACACGGGCGATATGCTCCATGAGTGTCTTCTACGGCCCAGCGTATCAATAGAAATATGCTCGATGAGAATGTTTTATTTGATTTATTTAATGTTACTATATGGCATCACAATACCGTGAAATCTATATAGGTAGGTTATTTGGAATGTTGACCTTGGTGATAAGGGCTTGGGTTTCACTTCTGGCTACCAGATGGAAGTTAATTGTTAAAATCACGTGCTGCGCCGCAGCTCTTTAAATGTAATGACATGATTTAAAGGATGTACTTGCTTTCGGTTTGCTTTTCCTTTCTTGCTTGCTTCTTAGAAGCTCGAAGGACAATTTATGACGCTGTATGGGGGTTAGGGCTTTTGGTAGCAGATGTTCTCAGCTGTTCGTTTCATTGGGTCGGTTTTTATTTGTAGCGACAGTCATGACGAAAAGAAAGTAATTATCTGATAATGAGAATTTAAAAATAATGAATGAATCTGACAATAATGTTAGCGAAAATTATGAATGAATCAGACAATAATGTTAGCGAAAATAATTCAAATCTATACATAGGCATTAAAGTAAAAAAAAAAGGACTAAGATGTGCCCTTTGCTCAAAATCTTGATGGAAGTGTCAGAATATTTGTGTAAAACATATGACGTTAGACTGTGCATTGATTTTTTTTTATAAATATACGATAGAGCAAAATAAGATTTATCTTTTATATCTATATATTCCATATAAAGGTACATCATTACACCATGAAATTTATGTAATAAATGTAAATATATTTGTATTTTCTTAAAAGTATGATTTTATATGTAATTTTATATATAAAACATTCCATTTTTGATTAAATCTTTTTTTCTTTTGTATATATTAAGTTTAATACATTTTAGGTAATATATGTAAATGTAAATACCAAAATATTTTTTTTAAATAGCCAATTTTAGAGGAATTTTTTTCACGAATTAGGCTTAGTATCTAAAATCTTTTGGGCACAGCGTGACACTCCGCGGTAAGAAGCCAGAGAATCATTTCTTTTTTCTCTCTCCATTATCGAAAGGGTTAATGATCTGGTCGTATTTGATTTGCGGAAAGCTTTTCACTTCTTTCATTTTATGATGTTCAGAGTGTTTATCCACGGTTATAAAATTCTATAAGAATAATGCTATAATTTTAGGCGGAAATCTAACAAATTTTTGCAGGATTTTTGTTATATTATGTTAATTTTTATTCCAAAATCACTGCACTTTTTGTTGACTTTGAAACTTGCTACTTTGATAGGAATGTTCTTGGAATTTGAAACTTCGTTAACGTAAACCGTTGTAGCAAACACGAGAGTCCCTGAAATAATTATTCTACATACTCATTATCCAGTTGTATGCATACAAATTGTAATATTTTATATGCATGAGATAATTTTAAGAATATTTCACATTATTCTTATTTTTATTAATTTAATTTTCATTTGCATGTACACAGAAGTGCTAAACGTTATGGGATAACTACATGAAAATATCCAAATGTATATCATAGTGTAAGAAATGTATAATTGGGCAGTGTATAGTCACAGAGAGAGAAAGAGAGGGCTTTCAAGTGAATCGATGAAAGTTTTCTTGATGTGAATTACACAACATTAATAAACACACATTGAACGCCGAACATTTGATTGAAACTTGTATGAGTGATTTCATTTCGGAAATTCTTTGGGAACTCAACATTCCTTGATCTACAGTGTGCCGAAATTTATTTTGATTGAAACTTATAAAAAAAATATCTTCATTGCATTGTCCAACGTCACATGTTTTACACACATATTTTGTCAATTTTTGACGCTTCACACAAGATTTTGAGCAGAGGGAACATCTTCGCCCTTCCCCCCCATTTAATGGCTATGCACTAATTTGGATTATTTTCGCTAACATCACTGTAAGATTCATTCATTAATTCGTAAAACTCTGTATCAAATAAATGCTTTCTTATCGTCATAACTGTCACTACAAATAAAAACCAACCTAATGAAACGAACACCTGAGAGCATCTGCTACTAAAAGCCCTAACACTCATAAACATCCATAAATTCTCATTTGAACTTCTAAGAAGTAAGCAAGAAAGAAAAAAGCAAACCGAAAGCAAGTGAACCCTTTAAATCATATTATTACTTTTACAGAGCTGCTCCGCAACACGTGCTTTTTAACAATTACACCCTCCTGATAGCCAGATGGGAATTTCAAGCCCATTCACCATTGCTCATATGCCCATATCGCTGGGAGTGAATGGATTAATGAACAAGAACAGATACATCTACGTCATGTTACCTAACAAGCAACACTTCGTCAAGTAGTACCAATAATCAATGTAGGGCGTATGACAACGATGGAATTTTGAAGGAGGACAAAACGCCTTGTCACACCAGCCAAAATCGATCCGATTAGTTTGAAGAACATTCTTAACTATTCCAGCGAATAATTTGGCCACTTAGAATGCCAAACATGAGTCTCATCGAGAATATATGTGACAAACTTATCAATGTATTGTTTCGAGTTTACAGAAATCTAGTATTTCTTTTACTCGGTCTGAGTAATAAAATATGAAAAGAAAAGTCACAAAAAAGTCACTCGGCGAAGGCCGAGTTCTCGTACGAACGAAGAGTGAGGAAGGGAGGCTTCAGTCCTCGGAGTTGGGACAGGTAGACATCGTCCAGAAGCTTGATAGTACAGCGGGTGAAACCTGCTTTCTGATTGGTTGATCATCGGGCTCCAATTGGAGGAAATCAGTGGATTAGAAGTTAAGACTGTAGAATTTTTTCCCCCTGGAAGACTATGGAAATTTCAATTTTGAAAGAAAGATAGTTAAAGAGTGAGTCGTTTCAAAACGTTGTTTTTCAATTGGATGCATTAGAATATATGGGACATGATCGAAAGGTCAGTTTGAATGCAAAATGCTGCACATGAAACACCGTATCATTATTATGGATAGCTGTAGAGACGGCATGCCTGAATATTTCTTCAGGTGACTTTAGACGACTTTTTATATTAATACCACGTTGAGTTGCTGTACTTCTGCTGGCAGACATTTTATTGCTTTTTATTTTACTTCTTTATTAATGTTACTGATAACCATTATTTTTTTTAAAAAAAATTGTTTGCTTTATGGTTAAAAAAAGTAATGAGACAAGTTCATAAAACTACGTAGTCTGTGTTAGGTCTAACTACAGTCTTATAAACAACAGGAAACTAAAGTATACAGTTCAAAAACAGTTTCACTTTACATTTTATCCAATTTTAATAATAAAAATTTAATGTGTTCCTTGTCATTCATTCTTAAAACATTAAATATTAAATTGTATGCATCAGAAAATAAATGTGATCAAAAAAATTATCTTTAAATAATATAAATTACATAATATTCCTGAATTCTTTTGATAGTTAGAAAATGCCGTATATCTCATCTACAAAAGTGACTTAAAATCATTAATTGATTTTCTATTTATGAATTCATGATAGTTACAAGAGTGTTACTTGTTCAATTGATTTATGCAAAATTAATTTCATAATATCTACTCTTTAATTCATAAACAGCATTCTGAAAGAATTGTAACATTACACATTAAACGCTTTTTAACCCGGCATTTGATAGCATTTCAAATTCTATAATCCTGAATTAGCCGTTCACTTGTAGAGGTTTTAATGTGCAATCGGGTATCTTCTAATTTAGACTGCTAGGTCATGACAGAACTGTGTTCGTACTTTCGCGCAGTGTCTATCGTAGCCATCAGTTTACAGTATTTATTGTAGCAATCAGGATACAGTAATATATTAAATATATACTGTGTACATACAGTAATATACATACAATGCATACAGTTTGCATACAGTAATATACATACAATGCATACAGTTTGCATACAGTAATATACATACAATACATATTGTGAACGTGTAGTACATATTACGTACATACAGTAAGTTACATACATACAGTACATGCAATGAACAGTGTACATACAGTACAGCTGCGTACATACAAGAAAATGTTCTCGATGTCTAGTAAGTGTCCTTCTAGTGCTGAAAAACTAATAAGAATATGACTAGAGCTTGCCACAATTTTTTATTAATACAGGAATATCCGATTAAATTAATGCTTAGCATTTGACTTTAATTTTATAGTTGCTAAAATAAGGCGAAATACATTGTAGGATATTTATACCATCTACACAGGTTCAGAATGTGCTTAAACACATTAAATTCATGTTTTAATCGTTTAAGACTTTAACTTAACTAAACTATTTATATCTGGTATCCTCATTATATTACATTATTTCGATACTCGATTTTCCGACAACATCGCTAATTTGGCACGGCTGTGGTTCTGAAAGTGTTGAATTAAAAAGCAGCTACCGTAGTTCGCCAATTACGTGATTTAAACACTGATTATAAAAGTTTCTTATAAAAGGTTATTTATGGAAACAAAATTTATTTTTGTGTGTTTTGATGAGCAATTAAAAAAAGAAACGTATTTAAGTTTCGTATAATTTTTGTCACAGTATTATAAAATTAATAACATGATTATTTGAACGAAACTACGTAATGGTATGAATGGATAAATAAATTTAATAATGACTAGGCAATGGATTAATATAGTTGTTCTATAAACCGCTTTTATAGAACACGACTCCAATAGTTTTACAGAAACAGGTAGGGAATTTAAAAGTGTTCTAAATAGCCTAACTTTCAAATTTCCTTTCAATATGGTGGTAAGTTTTCCAGATGTACTAAAAAAATATTGGGCTGTCATATATATAATTACATCGCACAAAATGTAATTTACAATATTTTAACAACATGGGATACGTTCACCAATAATTAAATATCATTTAAGACTAGCTGGTGTACCCGGTCTTCAGACGGGTGAATGAAAAATGCAACAACTACTTGGAAGGATAAAGTAACTTTAACGTTTTTCTAGTACGGAGAAACTTTAACGTTAATTTTAAGTGAGGAATAAATCGGCTTCCTGGGAAAGAATGATTTAGTAAATGAAATAACAAAGTGAAAGGAATTTAAATTAATCGACTTCATAAAATCAAACTGTAATAATCTTCACAAAATTTCATGTGAATTTAAAAAATAAATAAAGAAAGAATAAAATCAGCTTCGTGGTATTCGCTATCAGTATTCACAGATCCTTTGAAACAAATATCACGCTCATGTCTTTCCATAATCTTTGCACAAATCTGTCGACAAAAATACGACCTTTTTCTCTATCTGAGCATGAACAGTAAGGGCAAATTTACTTTTAACTTAAATTTTAAAAATAACTAAAGACGAATTTCGTAAAAACAGTTTCACGGTGCTGTTCATAATTTCTTTGTGCTAAATGTCATGGTTATGCGTCTTATAATCTTTCATTACGCCACTGATAAAAATAGCAAATTCACCCTTTTATTAATATAGATTATAAAATTCCTTAACATTGGTCGTTTTTCGCTGGTATAATTTTAGTATTTTACTACTCTAATGCTTAAACGATTTTTTTCTAATTAGTTTTTTTTTTTTTTCATTTCAATGCCTTTATTTTTGTATGTGTTATATTAAAAAAAAATATATAATTTGAAACTAGAGCTTATCAATTTAAAAATAAAACAAATCTCTCACATTTGTTTCCTTCAACGAATACTGCATTTTGAGTAGACAGAAAATTAATAAATGCAAATTAGTATATAGACTCTTGGCCTCTCCTATTCGGAATTATTTTTGACTTAGAATATTTTCTAAAATATTAGAAGAAATTGTATACAATTTTTAAATAATTTTTATTTCAATTATGATATGAAGAACTATGAAATGCGTGTTTATACTAATATTACGAGTCCAACGATCTCTCTTGGACAATTACATTATAAGAAAGTAGTATTAGATCATACATAAGCAAACTTTCAAATTCAAAAAATGCAATTCAACCAAAGAAGTAAAAAAAAGTATGAATTGAGGAATGAGATTTCTACTTAGCCAAAATAAAGTAAACTATTAACAATTATCTATACATTTTCATATATTTATTAAATATATGTACTTAAATAGGGTTATAAAACTCTTACCTACCTAAAACATATATGAGCTTCTTAAACAGCCCATCAAATATGGCGATAGAATGCCTTTTACTGTATTTTGTTAACAGCTGGTTTTATGAAACAAAGATGATATTTATTTATATTTACTAACTCTTCTCTCTTATTATAATAAATATTAGTTTCAGTGATTTAAAGACATAATTTAAATAACACATGAAATGCAAATCATGAATATATAGTGACCGAATTTTAATTGTTGGAATTCTACTTAAGCAGTATGCTAGTATATATTTCACTTGTGATTGTAATTGATTTTCTATCATATTCGAATTCTTCTCGGTCTTACAAACAGACAGGAATATGTAGATCGAAAATTTTCAAAACTTATTACTTTAAATCCCTGAATTTCAGAATTTTTACGTCAAATTTCCTATTTTCATCCTCTCCTACCCTCCTGAAAAAAAGAGTAGAAGAAACCAACATCAAAAGAGAATTGAACGTAAGTTTTGACAGACTTCTAAAAGCAACCAAGCATTTTGAATTTTTTTTGAACCAAGCAGGTTTAAATTCCTATTACCACTTTCTACGTTCCCAAACATCTGTTCCCGAACTTTCTTTTGGTAAGACGAGTTCAAGTAGAGAGTTAATCACGAAGAACGATTCCCTTTCTTCCTTCTTCTTCATTTTTAACGAAAAAATATTTCGGAAAACGAAAACGATATTCTCGAGTAAGGAAATCCAACTCAATCGAAACCCCTTATCGTGTACTTTTTTTTTTTTTTTTGAAAAATGAGGTGTTGTGAGTAATACCCGCCATCATCTCATCTTCGACTTTTGGAGCTCATCAATAAAGGGATATATACCGGAGGAGAATTCACTTCAGCTTTCGAATAGAAACTAATGACAAACTTGAAATATATGAAAAAGAATTTCATGGCGATAGAGATGATGATAAAATGATGAAAAATGATACCAACGAAAGCTAAGTCATCTTCATTTAAAAAGAAAGTGCAAAAAAATGGTATTGGATGAAAAAAATCGGACATAACTCATTTTCTAAGCTGGATCGAAAGATTTTTCGCATGAACACACGAAAAAAATTACACCAGAGATAAAGGAATACATTTTTTCGACAAAAGTTTGAATTATTGTTGATATTTATTTTGGTTGCTAAAGTAATTTGGTGCCCGTTTGAAATAGAAGACGAAAAATAATCTATGACAAAACTCCGAAAGAAATTATCGTAGCTTATGAAACTGAAATTACTTTTTAATACACCAAAAATAACAGATAACATTATATTAGCTTAGTACTTTGTTAAAAGAAATAAGGAATCATACAATTTAAAATCGATATTTGTATGCCGCAGAAAGAAAGAGAGAGTCTTATAATTAAATTTAATATATACTTCTAAAACAAAAATACCTTTTGTTTAGTTTCATCAATATTTAATTTCAAGGTTTAAAGTCTATGTAAACTCACACTAAAACTGAGAAATACCTCAACATAATTGTGGGAATTTTTCTCACAAAAATAAAATTATAAAAAATTGTATTCTTATTATATACTGCTTTATTCCATTTGAATCTTATAAACGACAAATAATATTGAGTAAAAGTTTGCTTTAGAGGAATAAAGTACCCAAAAATTAACAAAATATTGACATACACTTTATTATCTTATTTTAATTGTATGACTTTCTTAAATATAGATATAAAATTTTATAGCTTTATTATTTAGCGGGTTATTTCAGTTTTTAAAAGTGTGCTAAACTATTTCATTGAACTTCAAACCTAAACTTTTTCTTTCCTTATTTTGCATGAGTATTTTGTATCACATTCTACGTGATTATTTTTCATAATCAGTACAAGGTTTTAGTTGTTTTGTGTGCATAATATATTTGAAAACCGGTGCATAGAATAAGAATTTGGATAAACTTTTGTAAATTTATAAATGGCTATTAATTATTTAAGATTTATTAATTAAGACTAGGTTTTTTTTAAAAAAACTTTTTTACATAGTGTCCATTTAAAAAGTCGTAGTATTATAAATATAATTCATCTCATAAATGTATCAAAGGGTGATTCTTTTTGTAATAATTGCTTATTTAAAAGTTAACGAACGGAACAAATATAATCAACATAGCAAACCACACAATACCAATTTATTACAGTACTGATACATCATAAAAAAGTTCATAATTTTTCATGGAAAGTTTTTTAAAAAAATAGAAAGACAGATAACATTTTATCCAAAATAAATCAAATTTTGAAACTTTCTAATTATTTAGAATATTCGATTAGACATGCTATGAACGAAGAATTGTAACAAATCAGGATTTAAACGAAGCCCACTCTAGTCTATTTATTGCTTTAACTCTGCCATGGTTGAAAATAGGCATACGCATCTTATGCTAATTGCCTCCAAAAGATGTTCCACCTGGTCAAAATCTCTGGAAACAACTGGCCATTCAATTGTGATAATTTGATTCTGTATAAACCAAGTTTTAGTTGATACAGAGGTGTGAATCGAAGCGTTTTACTGCTGTATTATTCAATTATCAGATCCCAGAGCTTTTCAAAATGGAAGCCAATGAGTTTAAAGATCATCCTCAAATGTTCAGAGCATTGAAAACCTTGCAAGGAACGCCTATCAGTTTTGCCGTTGAAATAGAGCGTTCCCACATCCTCTGAATTCGACCTTCTTATTGCCAAATAAAGAAAGAGTAAGATTCGCGTCGGAGGTCGTAACAATAACAGTCCCAACCATTTACGCCAATTACATTTAATTCATTTTCATTATTTAAGAGAACAGTTAACTGTTTATATTTCTAGTGCATGTGTTTCTTAATCCGAAGTAGTCGTGCATCTGTATGACGTGTACAGATTGGTGTTTCTGACATTCCACGATAAACATGAAATTTGCAGGCTTGGAAATGACGATGAACTGCAGATATGAATACTGAAACGTCTAGTTATTAGTAATTTGACAAACAGAAATTTTCTGTTTGAAAGTATTTCGCAGAAGCTATCTATCTTGATTCGAGATGCCCTTTTTGGTCACCCAGTTGGCTTCCTTACTGTAGATGTGTCACACTGCGATGCAATGATATATATACCAGATTTGCTGCATTGCATATGTTTAGAAATTTTCGAAACCATCATTCCTTCACTCTTTAAATTATGGCTTTAGCAACTTGTGAGAACTCAGCGTTGCGAGGCATATCGCAATAAACTTTAAATCTAAATATTTAGCCTTTCTTTATATTCTTCATCAAAAGTGCTTGGAATATGCTAATTTTCTGATTCTGGAATTGTAATTTCGAATTTTATAGTTATTCATATACTTTTAGGACAGCATATTTTATAAAACCAATTTTATCCTCACTCGTTAAATGTGCATAAATTTTTTAACTATTTATTCTTATACTCATAAACTATTTTATTTTAAACTCCTGCATATCATTAACTATTTTATTTTAATACTCATGTATATCAATAATTTTAGTGCCTTAGCAGTTTTATTTAGTTTGTTACCGAAAGAAATACCATTCCAGATAGAAAGTGATATTTCTTTTGGTAGCAAATTAAATAATAAGAGCTCAATAAAACCCATGCACAGAATTGTAAAAAACGCAAAATTTGCTTAAAAATATTACGATTTGTGTTAGTAGTAGGGATTTTAATATATTGAAATGTTTTGAAAAAAAAATTGAAATTATAAAAACTGGTTACTTAGTAAATTATGTTTTTCCGATATGTATGTCTTATATACATTAAAAATAGTGAATTTAAACATTTTCTTATAAATATCTAATTAAAAATGCTCACAAAATTCTATGCCTCTCCTTTAATTAATCTCTCTTTTTTTGATAAATATCTATATATATGTGCTTATTTGTATTTATATTATTCTCTTCTATATATTTGTTCACATTACCAAAACACTCAAAAGAACCCCAAAAGGAACAATTTAAAAATAATTTCTTTCTCCTTGAAGCTAGTGTGATCATAAAGGAGTGCCATAATTTGACCAAATGAGCTATTAAGAGTTGCGGGCTCTTTGTAATTACTCAACTCAGTAAAGATAACATGATCATTAAAGGTAAATACTTGAAGTAACATGTTTGATACATATTACATTGTTCGAAATATCTTGTAATCATTTCTAGACCATTACGTTGATGGTAATGGGGAATCAAGCAAATAGAACTGTTAGGCTTATGCATTGCTAATCGTAATTACAACGAGTATTTCTACTAATATTATAACACTGTAGCTTAATCATTTTATAGCGTCTTGAATAAGAAAGTAAAGTTCACCGAATAATCTATGTTTTTTTCCCCCTGATAGAGATTTTCCAAAATTGTTCAATATATTAGGCAGCTTTAATAATATTAATTGCTATAAGATAACATGTTATAAATTGGGCGTGTAAAGTTAATTACGTATTTCTTTAGAGTAATTTGTTCCTGAATACAGGGTATACTTTTTGTACCCATAATAAGCCTTATTTCATGTACACAAATAAAGTTTATGCAATGATATCGACAGCTGATTTTATTTGTTGATTAAATTTATTGTAGTATAATGATCTCTCCTCTATTAATCAACTGTCAACAGAAAAGTGTGTAATGTATCGCATCTCATAGGTATACGGACGTGTTGCTTAAGGGTAGCAACTCAAATACATGTGCTTGAGTAATAAGCATAATAAATGATGTACATAATTTTATTATCTCAGAAAAGAAATAATTTAATTTTTGTTCTTGTTTATTTAGAAAGAATAAATGTGAATTAACAAAAAATATGTTGTCCCGAAAGTATATGGACTACAATAAAAATCCAAATTACAAGCTCATATTATCTGATAAAGTTGATATTCTAAGTTCTTTCCATCTGACGTAATTGTTGTGGAATATAAAAGGCGAAAAAGGTTTTCAATTTGAAGTATATTACGAAGTACTTTACTATGCTGAGTTCTCACAGGCTGAGGAAGCCGAAATTTGGCATTTAAATTAAGAAAAAAATGAAGGTTTCGGAAATTTCTAAATACATTTGATGTGGAAGAGCTGGTATATATATATAATGTCTTGTCTCAGCAGGACACATCTGCAGTAACGAAGCGAACAGGGAGATCAAAGAAAATATGTTGACTTTAAGGCAGAGATCCTTTGCCAGTTGACCAGCCATTCTCAGTATCCAGATCTATAGCTCATCAGCTGTTACAAACACGCAAATGTCATGTTTATCCTAGTATGCGGTGATCATTAATGTTTAAAACAGATAATAAAGAATCACTGTTACTTTAGGCAAAACAATAAACAACTCTATCATTGGATAGATGAATGGTTAAGGCTATCGTCTACGGCCTTTGAATTTCGAAAATGTAATGTTAATCCTATGGAATTTCGAATTCCCTTCTCAAATCGGTACTCTTTTGTGTATTTGATGCAAACCTTAGTTCAGTACACTTTTGATCGGGTATTCAAATAAATTAGGTATCAAATATAAACAATTACAACGGTGTCAAACTGTAAACTATAATAGATAAAACATTATTTATCCGTATATTTTTGGAATTGTGTATTTCTTTAAAAAAGAATTTTCCAAAAGCAATTATGAGCTTTATATGATGTATCGGTACTGTAATAAATTTCCATTGTCTGGTTTGTGTGGTTTCCTGTGTTGATTATATATATTCTGTTAGTTAAAATTGTAATTAGTTATTATTACGAAAGAATTACCTGTCTGTAATTTATGAGGTATGCTATAAGTATAAAAATAGATTTATTCGAAAACCATATGTAGGATCATACATTAGCCATCTAAGGGGCTATAGTTTTAGGAGCATCATTTTTGGCATACCAGATCACTTTTCAATTTTTTTCATTGTTTGCTTTAATTTTATTTACATATATCTGATATAATATTCAATCTAATAACTTATTGTTTGCTTTAATTTTAATTACATTTAGCTTAAATATATTCAATTTAAAAATTTATTGTTTGTTTTAATTTTAGTATCAGAAAAGTTTACTACTGTCCATTTCTCGATATTTTATCGTTTTCTTTAATTCTTATATTTAATTGAGTTTTGAAATAATTATAAGAAAAGGCGCACATTGGGAGGCTGAATCTGTTCTTTGCAAAATTTTGCATATAACTTTTTTTTATAATTGTATTTATTTCATATTTCAGCTCCATAAAGTGAGTTCAATGGTCTATTAAATTCTGAAATTTATTTTAAATTTAATTTAATGAAAATGCTTTAATATTCTTATCATAATCTGAAATACTCTCTTATGTATAATAAGAAGTGCTTCTATAGACCATAAAGGACATGGAATGCTTTGATATTCATTAAGACTTATTTGTAATGAATAATAGCTCTACAGGATAGTCTTTGAAACTTTGTTTTAGAACAAGTATTTGAATGCAATTTTATCCGTTTAGGGTTATTAAAATAGTTACAATTAATAATATCAAATTTATTCTGTTGTGCATATGCTTCCAGAAATACACATTAATAAATATTTCGTATGTGTAACAATCAAATACAGAAGATGATTTTAAATTAAAATTACTATGAAATATTGCTGTGATGAAAATAATAACTTTCAGATGTCTAATATTTATTTATTTTTATGTGATTATTAATATGTTACGTTATTATTTTATGCCACTTAATACTAGCCGTTAACATGTTTAATATTAATTTACTTTTGTCTGAGTAACTAATTTTAATGATTTCGGAATTATTTTCTTAAGTTTTTTTTTAATATAAGTGTTTATTTTCTAGTCAAAAAGGAAAAAAATAAATAAATAACAGAATCAAACAATTTACCACATACATGTTTAATAATTTTATAAAGTATATATATCCTATCTGAATAAAATAATTAGTATTTGAGAGTTTAAAAAGCTGAGAGTGTTTTTGAATATTGCTATCTTCCCTTCCAAAGTATGCTTTACTCTCCCAGCTTACGTCCGTAATTTTCAGATGTTTCTTTTGAATAAGATGACAGAACTCCCCTAAACTTCTTTCCACATTATTCATTCCTGAAATATTTTTTTTTGAATTAATAAAAATGAATTTAAATAAATAAATAAATAAAAAAAAGCATGTTAAATGTGTTCTAAAATTTACAAGCGAAAAGGTAGAGATAAAATTAGCTTAAAATATGCAGATTTTTAAACATCAAATGAATTAGAAATAGTGATAAATAATTTTTTAAATATATTAAAAAAAGTACTAATATAATAACTAACTAAAAATATTTTTCCTTGTACAAAATAAATTCCTTTTTGTATATAACTGATTTTAAAATTTAGAAAGTACTCGTATTGACAATAATTTTTCCTGAAAACTGTAAAAATCAAAAAATATATATTATTCAATATAAAGACTGTATAGATTAATATGTCCTTCATTCTAGAAAGGCAACATTATGTAATTATCTATTATTCGTAATATAATGCATTCGAAATAAGTGAAAATAATATTTTATTCTACAGGATTAGTAATTCTACAGAAGAACGCGAATGTATAAAGATTTCGAAGGATTCGCCTCATATGGAACTATATTTGTAATTATAAGAAAATAATTAAAAATAATAAAATAATAATAATCCACATTAATATAAAAACAGTACGGTGATTTCTTTGTCAAATTTTATTAAATCGAAAGATTATTTTTTTTTCTGAAAGATTAATGATTCTTCAGAACAACATGAATGTAATCAGGATTTCGAAGGATACGCCTCATACTGAATATGATTCGTATATTTTGAAATATGTGAAAATAATTAAAAAAACAGTAAACTGATATTAGTTCACATTAATACTAAAAACAGTACGGTGATACATCATCATTTTTTTCAAAAGGTACTAAGAAGAAAGAGCAAAATTGAGAATAAAAGTGATTTCAAAAATCACGAGAGAAATAGACCTTACAAATGTTTTCAAATTCTATGTGATTTGATTATATTTTGTAAATTTGTTTTTCAATGTTCACCTAAATCTGAATTAAATTTATGAGTCTGCCAAAGTCTTAAAATTATGTGATAATTTATACAAGTTCTATTTCATATCAGCAAAATTTTTTAAAAAAATATTTTATATCATACGCGATAGTTTACACTCAAGCGTAACATTACACCAAACTAAATCGTTTTACTTAGTTAAAATGTCAAAAATAAAAGTACATTTGAGAAGATTTCTTTTAATGCTTATAAAATTCTTCCTATGTCCATCACATACGCATCATAATATACTTACAAAAGTAAAAATTAGCAAATGTTTTTTTAAAATCTAACAAGATTGTAAGATTAAACTATCATCATGTATATCGTCTGCAATAAACAAACAATCATCTATGACTGACCAAAGTAATGCTTTCTTAAGGAAATCGTAAGAAATATATTAATATATAAATAGCAAGATTAAATTATATATCTTCGTATACCTAATGATTGCAAAATCCTTTTCAAAATATGTTACACTTTTTTTAGCATGTGAAATGTTATCAAATATAAATAATAAACTGTTTGTAATCCAAATTAGATATTTCTGAAGGATTTTGAAAATCTAAAAGGGAAGAACTTTCATTTTAAAATTAATTAATATCTACTCGTAATGTCAACAACACATTCGAAAGACAAATTTTGAGGATTACCAAAGAGTTTTAAAAAAGCAAAGTTGCTTGATCATTAAATGCATGCAATACTAAAGAACCCAGATGAGTTCAATCATACTTTTAAGTTTGATTATTTTTAGTCTAGCAATGATATAATTATTAAAAACAGTAAATTTCTATAAAATATATTGGGTTGGAGGGAAAGTTCTGTCGTATTTTAAATAGGCAGGTGATTTTTCTTCTAAATAAAAAAAATAACATCTGGCTAATGAGTCATTCCGATTTTTTTTGTTCTTTTAGATGCTACATAATATAAAAGGAGTCCTTTTTTACCGTTCATCATTTACTTGTGATATTTAAAGTGAAAAGCATGTCGGTAGATAAAGTGCATTTACGACACTGCATTTTGTATGAATTCCAAAAAGGAAGCAACGCATCGGTTGCATGTAAAAATTTATGTGCGGTATTTGGAAAAGATATTGTAAATGATCGTACTTGTCAAAGATGGTTTAGCAAATTTCGTTCTGGGGATCTGAGCCTCCAAGAAAGTGATCGATCTGGACGTCCATCCAAGATCGATAATGATGTTTTGCGATCCATGTTGGAAAATAATCCACATTTAACAAGTCGAGAAATTGCAGAAGAGTTTGGCATTCATCATACAACTGTTGGAGATCACATTAAATCTCTTGGGTTTGGGTTAATGCTAAGTGTTTGGGTTCCACATGAATTAACGGAAAAGAATTTGTCTGATCGTGTAAGAATGTGTTCATCTCATCTGATTAGACACAACGTGGAGCCGTTTTTGGACAGGCTGGTTACTGGAGATGAAAAGTAGATTCTTTACGAGAATATTAAGAGAAAAAATCTTAATGCAAACCAGGAACATCATCAGCAACAGTTCCAAAACCAAGTATCCATCAACGAAAAGTACTGCTTTGTTTGTGGTGGGACAGAAAAGATCCAGTGTACTACGAGTTGCTGAAACAGGGAAAAACCATTAACGCGGATCTGTACTGCAATTAGCTGGATAGATTGAATGCAGCTATCAAAGAAAAAAAGGCCAGCATTAGTGTCCAGAAAAGGAATAGTGTTCACCACGATAATGCTCGACCGCAAACTGCAATGGTGACACAACAAAAACTGAATGCGTTAGGATGGGAAGTCCTTAGTCATCCACCGTATTCACCTGACATTGCACCATCTGATTATTACTTATTCAGATCTCTGCAAAATTATCTAACGGGAAAAAAATTCAAGTCTTTTGAAAGTGTTTCTAAGGCAGTTGCTGACTATTTTAACTCCAAGGACGAGAACTTCTACAAAATAAGAATTCACAGGTTACCTAAAAGATGGCAATAGGTTGTATCAAATAACGGAGCATATATAATTGATTAATAATGAACACATATTTTTATAAATGAATTCAAATATTTTCTTTAAAATACGACAGAACTTTCCCTCCAACCCAATAATATTCTAACACAAATGTAGATAAGTTTGTTACTTTTAAAATAAATATGAGAGAGAACGTCGAATTTTTTTTTTTGCATCGGTCGAATTGACTATTTATAAAGAAAGAAACTTCTTTACATCTTCGTATTGTAAGCTTAAGAGATCAATCATTTACAAACTCCTTTTGTTCAGACATCGATATTTGTGATTGTTTGTTAACCTTGCTCTGAGAACTAACTCCAAGGCTCCTGGTGACTGACTTCATAATTTTCAGCTTCGGTCATGTGACGAAGATGTCAATTAAACTAACACTTCCTTTTCCAAGCTTCCACACCACGTCAACGGGAGCACTTGGGACGTCCACCAGATTTTCCGTGCATCAATACCGTTTTTTGTGGCGTCAGACTCGAAACCACTACACGACAAAACAAAGTGTCCGCGAGACAGCGGCCACAATAGTCACGAAATTCTACCGAAATGTATATATGTAACAAAAACGAATTGTAAGAGAAAAGGGGGGGAAATGTCTAGACAAAATAGAGTGTGAGACGGGGGTTAATCCCCAATGCGTCTTCAAAATTAAAATTAGATAAAAATAAAAATTTATGTTCTCACAATTAGACTAGTTTTATTCTGGTTTGTGTATAATCGAGAGATTATTCGATTGTTATACCTCTCATTCCAAAATAAGAACACAAAACCTCTCTTTTTTTTAACTACACAGAGCTATCAAATATATTCTTACAATGAGTTTATCCTTTTATTCAGACAGTCAAGAAAAATCATATTCAATTGCTCACGGAAATCAGTGTTGAATTTTGCATCGAAAAAGGTGTCTTTTAAGTAGTATCAAACATATATTCAATACGCTATTTACATTATTCTTTCGCTCAATAATATTTACTAAAAGAAAATTATAGCTAAGGGAAACAGAATACTATATTCACCTTTATATATTACGATTAAAATATGTAAATTTCATCCAGCAATTCAAAAACAATTCTTTTTTGTACGAGTATTATTTTGAACGAGTATGAGAAAGTTATTTTTAAGAAATCACATTTTTATTCATAGAAAATAAGTATGTATCTTTAGAATCTATAAGTATCTATTTTAAATAAAATAATATTGCACGATACGATTGAAGGAATAATGTATATTTTTATCTTGAAAGTGAAACAATGCTTAAATAAGCATATTTGATAAGTATAAAAGGCGGATTTAAAAGTCCTTTTTACGCGGCGTATTTCTTTTTATGAGTGAAAGTATGGATTTATTTCGAAAGAATTGATGCAAAAAAAAGAAAAAGAAAAAAAATCTGGACACTTTTAAATGACCTCAAGTCACTTATTTATCTTAAATAAAAATTAATTTAAATATTTATTAAACGTTCATTCTCAACTATGGACTCGTATGTACATTTAAACATTATTCAACTGTTTGCCTGTCACATGCTTATACTGTTTGATAGATGTGATTGTTTATTAATGTCGCACGAAGAAGTGACTCGATGGCTATTGGCGATGAATCTTGTAATTTTGAGCCCCGATCAAGTGATCAGGATGACACTTGTATATATATATATATATATATATATATATATATATATATATGACATGGGACTTTCCTCTCCAAACTCCCGAGCCCCACCAACGAGAGGACTTGGCATGATTCAGCATGCATCAGTCCCACTTCTCGGGGTTGCCATGGTAACCTCATGGTCATGTGAATTCCAGCCAACGGT
Organism: Nephila pilipes; assembly: GCA_019974015.1. Classification (NCBI taxonomy): domain Eukaryota; kingdom Metazoa; phylum Arthropoda; class Arachnida; order Araneae; family Nephilidae; genus Nephila; species Nephila pilipes. The sequence goes on from BMAW01119543.1 coordinate 144,660, forward strand.
TTTTGTCGGGTCGTGGGTTAGTAAGCCTGTAAAAACTCACCTTCGAGGCCCACTCATATATCGTCCTCGTCACCGAGGTACAAAATTTCGATGTCCATCATCGATAACCCCTGTGTTGCTTCTCAGTGTCACGTTAATAAACAATCATACCTCCAATAAGCGGCGGGTCTTAAGTGGCATCAGGTCTAGAACTCACGATTTGGCCAAAACAATGTCGGTCGCGAGTCCTCAACCATGACCAGTTGTTTACTGCGTCCTCACCGTTTGATAGAAACAAAGCCCTTAAATTAAGATACATTGGAATTGTGGCAAATTGTTATTGACCAACTAAGTTAAGAATAATATTTTATGTTGGTAAATATGAATACATATTGTATTTAGTATATTATGGTTTGTGTATATTGCATAAATATTTCTGTATCCTTTGGCAACAATATATATTTGCTCTCATTAACTAAGTCAGGCTAAAATTGAGCTCACTTTCTGAAACTCAAGGCAATTGATATATCAGAAATAATACAGAACTGTTGGAATATTTCTACATTTTTATTAAACAAGAATATTATTATATAACAAGATACACCACAAAACTAAGTATTTGTTTGTTATTAGTTTTCATGCATAAAATATAATATTCGCAGTTGACAAATATTTGCGTTTATGTATACGAAAATCTATTTTTGTTTAGAACTAATATTTTGCTCATTAATTGTTGGTATTTGTTTATATTTATTTATTAGTTGAGATAAATATTCAAACAATGATAAAGGTATTCTTTTATATATACTATGAACTTCTTTGGTTTAAAACTAACATTTTCCTCATTAATTGTTAGTATTAGTTATATTTATTTACTAGCTGAGATAAATATTCAAACAGCAGTTAATCATGATTAAAATACACAAAAAGGTATGTTTTAATAGTACGTTTCTCAGTAAATAAATAATGTAACGCATAATTTCTGTGAAAATCATGTGAAATTATAAATTTTAAAATTATGTACTACTTATAACTGAAGAGTAAATTTTTACAATCTACGTTTCAAAGCTCAGTATTAAATTGTAAATACTTACGATTAAACTTTGATTTATTTTTCAAAAACATGGAAGCGTATTTACTGGAGAATAAAATTATTTGATGTGTGCGTGTATTACGAAAATTAATTAAAATACCTTAAAGATAGCTCTATTTTATTTACAGCAAGCTGGCTGCCATATAATACAGTATGGAGAGAAATATTACAAGTTCTTCTATAAGCAAAATTAAGAAGAGATATGAATATTATTTAATATTAAGTGAAAAGATATTAGTATGTAGTAATTTCCGTAGTACAAAGAAATTGCAAACGTTGTGTTATGATGGATTATTATGTGTATTGAGATTGTAAACTGCTGTTTGTAGAAAATGCAACACCATGAAGGAATCATCAGAATCAAATGAAATTCGCAGCAAATGTCAATTATAGGATATTATGCAAATTAATAAAGTTTCAGAGCCATCGCACGTGCGCGGCGCGCGCAGCGCCCTCTGAATTGATGCTGAAAGCGTTTAAATAAAGTGCTGTAGCGGGACGTTGAAAAAAGTCTATGATTATTTGTTAGTGGCAAACGTTTAGTGAGACCTGAGTATGCCTCCACGACGGAAGAATAAGAAATTCAAGCAACTTACGGAGTTTGAACGAGGGAGGATAATCGGCCTTCGAGAAGGAGGATTTTCCTATCGCGCAATAGCAGCTCGTATGCAGCGGAACAGTTCCACAGTGATGCGAGTTTGGAAGCAGTGGACCGACGAGCACCGAACAACTCGAAAAACAGGCACTGGACGACAGAAGGTGACGTCAGAGCGCGATGATCGACACCTGCTCCGCATGGCGGTGAATGATCGCACAGCTTCCTCCAGGCAGCTGGCAGCACGTTGGTCTACTGCTACAGGTGAACAATTGTCGGCTTCGTCAATTCGTCGTCGTCTGCTGCGCCGTGGATTGCGTGCAAGGGTGCCTTTATACAGGATTCCCCTCACGGCGAATCATCGACGGCTGCGTCGGCAGTGGGCTCTTGAGCACAGAGACAGGCGAGCTGATTGGCACCAAGTTGTCTTTTCAGATGAATCACGCTTCAATTTGTGGACCCATGATGGCCGTGTTCGTGTTAGACGTTATGCCGGTCAACGCTGCCTTCCTGAGTGTATTATTGAACGACATAGTGGTCGAACACCCGGAGTTATGGTCTGGGGTGCGATTTCGTATCATGGACGATCCAATTTGATACGAATTGAGGGTAATCTCAATAGCAACAGGTACGTCCGTGAAGTGCTACAGCCCGAAGTCGTTCCTTTCCTTCAAGGCATCCCTGGAGCTATCTTTCAGCAGGATAATGCACGCCCACATGTTGCGCGGACTGTTCGAGACTTCTGTTCAGCACAACGCATGCAACTTCTTCCTTGGCCTGCTTATTCACCGGATATGTCGCCTATTGAGCACGTGTGGGATATGGTTGGTCGGCGTCTCGCTCGTGATCCGCGTCCTGCAGTTTCCAAAGACGAACTTTGGTTGCGCATACAAGCGATATGGAATTCTCTTCCTCAAGCAGATATTCAACATCTGTTTCACTCCATGCCACGTCGTATAGCAGCACTTATTGCAGCGCATGGTGGCTGCACCAAATACTGATTTCGGACGCTTAATTTGTTTCTTTTGTTTCGAAAATTTCATCATTTATTTGTATCAGTACAAGTCGTTTCTGCATTAAATTTCATTTGATTCTGATGATTCTTTCATGGTGTTGCATTTTCTACAAACAGCAGTATAGATTACTTAATTATTATTAAGGAAGAGAAATGGTAAATCTTTTAAATAATATATTCTTAACACTGAACTGACATAAATAATTGAATTTAGTAATTTCAATTATTTATGTCAATTACCTATTTCAATAATATATCAATTTTAATGCTTAAAACATATTATGCAATGTCTAAACTAATTATTTTTACTTTTTTTCCTTTCAGAAAAACTAAATTATCTTCATACAAGATTCGTTTTCTTGAAATATAAACAAGTGAATATGCTAACCATAGTTAAACATTCGAATTAACAGATTTCATTCCAATAGAAAATATTTCATTAGTTTGTAAATTAAATTTCAATCTTACTTTCTAATTACTTCTGGTAAAGATGTTGAAAATTATTTCAAGCAAATTTAAAAAAAAATAAGAAGAAAACAACTTTTTTAACTCTAAGATTCTGTTAGAGAGCTTTAATTTAAACATATATTGCTTCAATTACATTAACTTTTCACGGAAGGCCAATTGATTAAGCAGATTGCCTTGATTGTTTGACATAATATGCGTATTAATTGTAGAAGATTTTGTTATTATTATTGTTCTTGTTGATTTCATTGATTATGTAGAGATATGCATTAGGTAGTCTCAAAGGTCTGAATCGCACTAGCTGCCAGATCAAATGGTTAGAACTGTAGAAAAATTCCTGTGGGCACTGTCAAATTTAAACATATTAGGTAAAATGTTCGGACAGTTATAATTATGTTTTGGTACAAATGGTGTATCTGTGACATTTCTACAAATGAGATAGGTTCTTCAGTTGTTTTGGAGAATTATTAAGCCCTTTTAGAGGTCTGTGCTGAGATCTGTTCTTATGGGTGTTATTTTTCAGGACCAGTTAAGATCTGTTATTACGGATCTCTTTAGAGGATAGAAGGAACGTTTGCTCTTATCCACAACGTTGGCATCCCAGAATGCAGAGTAGTTTGCTCCATATTTCATGCTACGTAGAATAACAAGACTAAACATTTATTTCCGTCTATCTTGATATGTTTACGGATCTATTGAAACATCACAGGAGTTTCCTTTATTGTGGAGTATTTTTTTTTAAATAGGTCACATTGGTGCGAGTAATGTTTGTAGCATCATACTTGTATAATAGATTTTGAGCAGAAAATAACAACCAGCAGTTGTTGCAACTACAAAGGCTACCGTCTACTGGCTATTTTGATTTCGTGAGCATAATGTTAATCCTAAGGAATTTCTACAACCGTCCTCAAATATTTAATATTTGATCTATTTTAATGGAATAAAATGTATAAGGAAGAGCAAAAAAATAATAAATTCTTCTGTTGAAATAAATTGTTTTCTCCGATTTTCAAAAATATTTTAGAATATTTTTCAAAAACTTGAAAACTCACAAACGAATCATTAAAATATGGGTACAAATATTTTTAAAAATTAGAGAAAAAAATAGAATTCCGAAGAAGCATTCATTATTTTCTGCTCTTTCAGAGGCATTTTCGTCCATTCAAATATATCAAATAGTAAATATTTGAGAACGGTAGTCGAAATTTCATAGGATTAACAATACGTCCATGAAATCAAAATCGCATGTAGACGGGAGCCATAAGCTGTTGATTAAAATTGAGATCGATTGCCGGGTAGCTGCAAACGACATTAAATTTGAACCAAGATAAACTTGAAAATCTGAGATCGACTGTGAGGTTATGATACATGAGTACTCACCGTCATATTAGAATTATTAAAGTGTAGCGCCATTTACGTAGTACAAAATAGTACTGATTTTTAAATACTTGGTAAAATTACGAAAGTTTCGAAACTTAATTGTATTGTGATTTCTTGCAATATTTCCCCCTAAGAATACTAAATAAATAAACTTTAGAAAAATGACTGGATATAAGAAAATTCATATAAAAACGACATAGAATTGATTATAACTCCGGTAAAAAACGATTTTTTTAAACATGGGTTTTCTTTCAAACTTCACACTTTGCGTAACTTATTTTTTTGTACCTAAATTTTCAGAAACATTCGCCTGTCTTGAAGTTGAAGAGCACTGTTTCGAACATGGGTTGATGCTTTCCTGCAAAGGTTTTCTTAAAATGAAAAAGATGGATTTACAGATATATGTCATTAGTTTACAAAAAACAGTTTAAGCAATGACTCCTTCACCTTGGCAACTCCGCGAGAAACTTGGCAAGAAATTTAATTCTTTAAATAATTAGTTTCAATCAATTACTTTTTATTAATTACAATTAAATTATCGTATTGTCATCCAAAACAATCGTGAAAAGAAGATTTTAGCTCAAATGAGCGCTTTAAAATGGAAAAAAAAGCTTTTAAAGTTTTGACCCAAACATACAATGTGAGAAGAAGATAACCCGTTAAAAACAACAGTATAAATTCAGGTAATCATATTTCAATATTTAAAAGAATATACAAAATGTCTGTAAAATACGATTAATTCTATGGACATTAAACAAATAGATGTGAAAATTGTATTTTAATTGTTCATTCTCAGTTGAAAAGACGTGATCACTGGCTTGGTCCTGATTCCACAAAGACGGAATAGTGGAAGCTGCTGTTCATTAAAAAAAATTGAGCCACGAAGTCCTCAGACAATGTGGTGCACAAGTTAGAGTTATCAACATAAGTTACCTTCCGGTAATTTATTTCGATTCATATTTAGGAATTAATCATTTACATCATCAATAGCCTGATGTAATTCTAAATATTATTAATTCAAAGATATTTAGTGACTAAGTTATAAGCTAAGCAGAAATATACATAATTCCAGTGCTAAATTTCGAACTTATGTAATTTTTTTTCTAAAATTAAATTCTGAAAATTCTGAAATTATACGTAATTCACCACTTATTACTATGAAATAATAGAAAGTATGGTCACAAAAGCAATACTAATCTGTAAATATTATATATATATATATATATATATATATATATATATATATAATATTTCACGTTAAATAATTCCTTTTGAATTATTCACTCACTTTTAATCCACAGGTACGTCGCAAAGTCTTCCGTAAATTTCATTGTAGTTAAATTTCTTCAATCGTGCTAATTTAGATATAAAGCGTCTATAGTCCCCTTTATTGAGAGCGATCTTCACTCTGTTAGAAAGGAAATATATTGTTATATCATTTGGTAAATTCAATTGCTAATAGTGAATATTAAAGGAGAATCTATAATTTATAACATTATGACTTGTTAAGGGTAAAACTACGGTACATTAAATATTATTATACGAGAGTAGATCTTGAAGTCAAAATACTCAATTTCTTAAAATTCGAAAAAGGTTTTTGAAAAATGTATGTATTCATATACGAGCATAAAACATTATTTTCTCGCGTAGTCACTTCCTTCTCGATACTTTCGTCAAAAATGTTCTCCGCCATATCTTTTTGCCCATTTTTTGACGGTTCTCTGGACATCATTGACGATTGAATGTATTTTGTCACCCTAAAATGACTTCACAGACATGAAAAGATGAAAATCTGAATGCATCAGATCAAGGTAGTCAGAGATGTTATTGATGATACCCAAATCAGTCCAAGTATTGTTCTGTGGATTTAGCTGTGAGGGGACATGCAATGTCAGGCAATAAACGTTTCCTTTTTTAATATTTCTTTTCTTTTATTATATATCGTCCTCCATATTTTTTTAAGGTTTCTCAGTATCTCTCGGGCTTAATTACTGCACCTTTGGGCAATGATAATTGATTGATTATTTCTTAAGTTTGCTCTTAGAAGAAACACGAAAGTTACTGGTTATGGACGTTGTAATTTTCCTCCTTGAAGCATTCATTCTATGAAATGAATCATAAATGCTGCCAAAATACAGAGGCCAGGAATTTTTTGGGTCAAAAATACGGTTTTCCATTTTAATACAAGCTTTACACTCGCCTCACTACTAGCAAATATGAGTCTTGATCATTGTGCCGTTTCAGTAAGAAATATGTATATCTTGAAAAGTTGGGAACGACGCATTTTTCTTCGCTGGGAGAAACCGGATTAGGATTCTCGATTCGTAGAATGTGGGATTTGGAATCAATTCAACATGGCACTTCCACATGAGGTCTTAACCGACTGAGACAAACGAGCATGTATTTTACTTATGAGATTTTAGTCTTGAACATGGTGTAGTCGACTTTATTGAAAGAAATTCTCTTTGAGAGTCATGGATTCAGAATTCTTTCTTTGTGATCAATTTTAGTAACAAATATTTTTAAAAAAAACTGTGAACGACGAATGTGCACCATTAACTTAATTTGTATTCGAAAAATTTAATCAGTTTTTTGGTAAGTATTTTTGTTTAACATGTTTTATTAATAAAATAAGACTTTCAGAATGGAAATTGAAGCTTTTGTTTAATTCGGTTACCTTTAACACTTTTTGTTCTTATTTTTTTGGAATAATCACATGATCTCAAATTTGCATGTTAGTTTTATAAACGTCGCACTAGAAGCATGCGAGGGCTATTTGCGACAGACCACAAAATATTGAACCTTGTTAAAGTGATGAGGATGTCATCTTAGCTTGCAATCTCTTCTCCTAACCTCCACTACGCCAACGGGATTACTTTGGTACTCGAAAGATTTAATGTGCATCAGCCTCGGCTACACAGTGGGCTACATCAATAATTACATTTGACTAGTAAGATACAAATAAATTACATTTGCCTGTTAGTACCATAACTGTATATATTTTATCTAATGTTACATATCATCCAGTAACAAAACATGTCTAATAATACAAGTAATACATATTTATTCATAATACAACTTTATATCACGTATCACTGTATTAAGAATTATCCCAAAAAAAAACAAATAGTACATACGTCGACGCAGAATAAAATATGACTCAAAGAAAAGAAATCTTGTCTATCTTATCTATGTATATTTTAAATAAAGTTTACTGGAAATTTGACTATTTAGAATAATTGCGTGAGAAAATCTAAAATACGAAGGTGGTTCAAAAATGACCACGCAAATATTGGGGGAACTCTGTGCAGTGCTATACATCGATCGCCTTTCTTTTTTTCTAAGGATTCCATGAATATAATACCCTTTGCAATAAAAACAATTGCAACTATAATTATTTTGACCTTCTCTGGAGCAAATTCAAGATAATCAACCCATTTTCTATTACTACTTAAATCCCTATGTATATTGATGAACCAGTCTCAGCAACAGTGATAAATTGATGGCAACTCGACGCAGCAGAAAAAGGCAACCGAATCAACATCAACATGTGAACTAGAGTCAAATTTGTTTTGGGATAGTTTAATAGATAGCAGTACACAATGTTAATAACTTTTTTTTTTGCTTCAGAAACACCTTTTGTCATACAAAACATGTGCACAAAAACCTCTCGGTGTTTTAATTGCAATAAAAATGTCTAAGAGTACTTAACCAACAAGGTAACTAAGGCATCAAATGTTAATACTAATATATATCAAAATTTACATAGTTTCTGAAATTCGTAGTCGTTAACGTAGATTGTAAAGTGAAGTGAATGATAAGTCAGCTTTTTAATAATATCGAATTGATACAAAAAAAAGAAAAAACACTAGTAAATTTTCTAATTTTTTTTTTCAAAATCAGAAAATATACAGTTTATATCATATTTGTAAAAAATTACTACAAAAAATATCAAGTATTCAAATCCAAAAATTCGATAGGGTTAATCATGGTATCCGACTGAACTCAAAATTAGAGTTTCAATCAAAACATCAAGATTTGTATCATAATTTATGATAAGAGCTTGAAATACCTCACTCTCTCTCTCTTCTTTGAACCTTCCTTTTTATGAACAATATGACTAGCACAAAATAATTATACTCAAATTTCATGTTGCACAATATATATACGTTACAATGGTAATTATTAATTTTAAATGCACTTTTAGTATAAAAGGAAACTTTTGGTGGAAGCTATTCCATCGCTGAAAAGTAGTACCTCGAAAACTTACATTCAAAAAATTAAAATTTTTTTAAATCATATTTATACGCTTTAACCTAGGACTTATAAAAACATGTATAATAAAAAGTTTTTTTTGTGTTTCAAATTTAATCTAAGAGGAAAAATGTAAATTTTAAATTTTATCCACAATATTATCATTTCTGTATTGTTGCGAACTTTATATATATGTAAATATATGTATATAAAGTATATATGTATATATATATATATATATATATATATATATATATATATATATATATATATATATATATATATATATATATATATATGTATATGTATGTATATGTATGTATATGTATGTATATGTATGTATATATATGTGTGTGTGTGTGTGTGTTTGTGCTTGTGTATGTGTGTGTGTGTTGTTGATGCAATGAAACAAATAAGTGGCAGTCGCTTAAATTATACAGTACAAAAAGTTATTTTCATTTATGATCATAATACTTTGGATGATATTTGAAGAAAATTATTTTTTTATAATACTATTCAGCCATGATGAAAAAATCACCCATGTCGACTTGGTTAGCCCCGTCAGGGAAAAGAGGAGAAAAAGAGTTTTTAATTACATTAACAACTTATACAGGAAACGTGGAAATGGGAAAATCCTCGAAAAAAATGTGGTTAATCAACAGAAAAACAGGGCTCTTGTTGGAGACTTAGGCAGTCTACTTGAAAGAGAAATTTAGTATTTTTAAAAGCGGAAGAAAATGTTTCGTGATAAGAAATTTATATAGAAGGAAAGATGATAAATTTATTTATCATACGATTTCTCCTTACTGCATGTCACGTATTACGACTTGGCCAGGATACGAACCAGCGAAGATGGAAATTCCATTACAGGGTTTTTTTTAGAAAAATTATAAGAAATTATTTTGACTTGTGGTTATGTTATGAAATAAATTACAAATAAAAAAAATTACATAAATGTACTAAATTTTCAAAATAACTTCAAATAATACAATAGTAGGAAATAACATATTATAATCAATAATAAAATTAAAAATACATATGACATATATTTATGGTTTTATAATTTTTCAAATTTACAAAATAGTCTAATAATGAAACTATCTAATAGTCTAATAATGAAACGCTAACACAGAACGCTCAGCAACAGAAATTTTTTGGCACAATCTTGTGTTCTAAAAATTTGTAAGTTATTTTTTCTTCCGTTTGTAGAAGGAAACGAGTTCTTGAAAGGTTCTTAATAATTGAAAAAAATTCCCCAAACTTAAAGTACTATAAATAGGTACACGTGGTCCTAAGAAATAGTCAGTAACAAAAATATAAAATTATAGACAAAAAAATTTCTCAAAGGAGGGAAAAAGTGCTGTTTAACAAAATTCGGTGTGAACCTGAAATTTTGCTTCCGCCGAAATCCATTGCATCGGGTTTTTCGCACCAGTCATCTAGGCAACTTTTGTAACATCTTGGATAGATCTTATGTAGTTCTCTATTTTATGAAAAAATTAGTGGCAACTATTTAGGTTTAATCAGTCCAAATTATTTATTCAATCATGATGATAATACTTCGTATAATATTTGAAGCAAATTATTTTTTTAATACTGTCCAGTCTTGACGAAAGAACCACCCGTGGCTAACATCATCAAAAAAAGAGGAGAAAGTGAGCGCTAAATAATGCAGACAGCTTATATAAGAGAAATGAAAAGGAGAAAATCTCCGAAAAATTATGTTTAGTGAGAAGAAAAAAGGGAATCTTGATGGAGTCTTACGCAACCTACTTGAACGAGGAATTCAGTATTTTCAAAAGCAGAAGAAAAGTTTTTGTTCTAAGAAATAAACATACATAGAAAGATGATAAATTTATTTATCACACACACACACACATATATATATATATATATATATATATATAACATGTCAATTGAAAAGTCCCCAGCCTGACACCTAGATGGCGCTTCTAGAATTAAATCCATACGTTTTTTAGTTAGCCGTAACCCTCAAAAGATGCGTATATAAATTTCATAGCTGTCGGATTATTAGTTTGTGAATTATAGCATTTTGAGTGAAGCAACTTTTGTTATTGTGAAAAAAAAGATAAAAAGGAATTTCGCGTGTTGATAAAATATTGCTTTTTGAAGGGAAAAAATACAGTTGAAGCAAACACTTGGCTTGATGCTGAGTTTCCGGACACTGCCCCAGGAAAATCAACCATCAAGGATTAGAATGCTAAGTTTAGACGTGGTGAAATGAGCACCGATGACGATGAACACAGTGGACGCAAAAAAGAGGTTGTTACCGACGAAAACATTAAGAAAATCCACAAAATGATTTTGAATGACCGTAAATTGAAATTGAATGAAATAGTAGACACTCTAAAGATATCAACTGAACGTGTACATCATATCATTCACGAATATTTGGGTATGAGAAAGCTCTGTGCAAAGTGGGTGCCGCGCGAGCTCACTTTTCACCAAAAACAACGACGAGTTGTTGATTCGGGGCAGTGTTTGAAGATGATCAAGCGTAATAAACCCGAGTTTTTGCGTCGATATGTGACAATGGATGAATCATGGCTCCATTATTTCACTCCGAAGTCCAATCGACAGTCATCCGAATGGACTGCACACGATGAACCCGCTCCAAAGCGTGGGAAAACGCAACAGTTGGCTGGCAAGGTTATGGCGTCTGTATTTGGGGATGCACATGGAATAATTTTCATTGACTACCTTGAAAAAGGGAGGACCATCAACAGCGACTATTACATAGCGTTAATGGACCGTTTGAAGGACGAAATCGCCAAACAACGGCCACATTTGAAGAAAAAGAAAGTCCTGCTTCACCAAGAAAATGCACCGTGTCACAAGTCAGTGAAAACGATGGCAAAAATCCATGAATTGGGCTTCGAATTGCTTCCTCATCCACCGTATTCTCCAGATCTGGCCAGCGGCTATTTCCTGTTCTCAGATCTCAAAAGAATGCTCGCTGGGAAGATATTTTCGTCGAATGAAGAGGTGATCGCCGAAACTGAGGCCTATTTTGAAGCAAAGGACAAATCGTACTACAAAAATGGTATCGAAAAGTTGGAGGGTGTTTATAATCAGTGTATCACCCTTGAAGGGGATTACGTTGAATAAAAATAACTAATTTTGCCAAAAAAAATGTGTTTTACTATGGTAGGTCGGAGACTTTTCAATTGATCTGTTATACACTCATGAACAAAAAAAATTAGCGCACCAAGAAGTCGTAAAAATAAAACGAAATTTTAGATACGTAATGACTACTTTGATATAAGTAAATGATTAGAAAATCAAAGAAAAAGGATCATTTATTTCAGAGAAAAAGGCAAAAGAACGGAGGATTTAATACCCAGTTGAACCCCCTGTAGTACGAATGCACGATGTGATACGATTGGGCATTGAGGAATAAAAATCCTGTATGATGTCTTGAGACATTTCATTCCATATATGCTGTAACCTAGCTTCTAGTTCGTTCAAACTCGTAGGATGCCCAACTCGCCGTCCCAAATGATCCCAAATATGCTCGATTAGAGACAAATCTGGGGATCGGGCAGGCCATGGAAGGGTAGTAACAGTGTGGAGACAGTCTTGTGATACCCATGCCGTGGGAGGCCAAGCATTGTCTTGTTGAAAAATAGCTCCTGGGAGCCGTTGCATGAGTGGCAACACACGTGGTTGCTGGATATCATGGACATACCGCTAGGCTGCCGTGGTGTCATGGATCAATACTAGGGGTAACCGTGTATTGTAGGCAATGGTACTCAATACCATCACACCAGCTGTGGGAGCGGTGTGTGGCTGTAAAGCAAAGGCAGGATTGAGGCATTCACCTCGGGGTCTGCACACAAGAACACGATTGTCATCACTGCTGAAATTGAATCTGGATTCGTTGCTAAAGACGACCAGGTTCCATTCCGCTGCAGTCCAATTTCCTCGTGCACGGCACCACTCCAAACGGAGGCGTCGATGGGTAGGCGTCAAGGGCAGCACACGTAATGGGCGCCGCGATCCCAAATGTCCTTCAGCCAGGCGCCTTCGTATGATTCGAGAAGACACATGGAACCCTAGTGAAGGTGCTACATGTGCCTGGATGGCGGCCGATGAAGTAGTTGGCTGTAAGCGTGCATTTCTTACGATGTGGCGGTCTTCTCGACGACTGGTCTGTCGAGGGCGTCCTGAGCCTGGTCTTCGTGTAAATGACATCTCTTGGATCCACTGGTCCCAACACCTCCTCACAACACAATCAGAGTGACCTAATTGACGAGCTACTCGCCTAGCTCACCACTCAACTTCCATCATCCAGATGATTCTCCCCCTCTCAAACTACGACAGCTGCTCATATTGTCTTCGAAAACGGCGTAATGGCATGTCTACCTTAGCTCTTCATTTGTAAACGATTCAGCACACTCAAACAAGCTTTAGTTACCTATTTTATACTCCACGGACAACGAGGATAAACTCCCTCTACCGGTTATACGTAATGCGCAATCAAGCTGCATTTCTAATAATTTGCATATCTCCCCGACATGTACCTTTATGCCAAGTTTCTTTACGATCCAGCAATTATTTCTTGGTGCGCTTTTTTTTGTCCATGAGTATATACATATATAATATATATATATATATATATATCTTTATTTATTTAAATGTAACTTTTCCTTTAATTTTTAGATTACAGTTAGATGAAATGGAAACGTCCAAATTTGTATAATTGATGAATAACAATGCTCAAATATTTCAAAACATCTGCGTTTTTTAAATGAATTTATTACTTTCTTTCAATCTATGGTAAGAAAAAGTAACTAGACTTTCAAGTTGTTTTTAAAGATTCACATACACAACTTGATTTAGTTTCTTCTGCATCCTGTGATGAACGGATCAGAAGTTATGAAAGAAACGGCTGATAGAGCTTTCAATCATTTTTACCCGTCAGTAAAGGATGAAAAGAGAAACATCGAAGTAATAGTAAAGACTTTATGACAAACTTTTGATGCAATGTTGACTTCTTTGAAGAATGATGATGCGACGTGGGTAAGTCAGGTATCTCTTGAGTTAAGCCAAAAAATTTATTTCCTTTCTGCTCCATATTTGAGTAAATCATAAAATGTCTCTAAGAATATTGTTTTTGTAAATGTATTTATTTTAATAAATGAATCTCTAACGTTTCATATTCTCCTGCATTATATAAAATTTTATAAAAAAATATTTAAGGTTTCAAGTTCTCTATATTTAATAATTACATTTAAATCGAGATCATTTTAAATAAAAATGCTAAAGTAATTGTACTATATGAAAGTCGTATCTCCAGTAAAGAATTTTTTATATATTTTTCTTTGTGGATATATATATATATATATATATATATATATATATATATATAATTAGTTTGACTGTATATCCATATAGTCATAAGAATATAGATCTTTGTGTTAAAGCAAGATTTATATACTTAATCGACACAATCAGAATTCCGTTCTCCATCGCTTTAAAGAACTTTATTTTCATATGAATAATTTAGGTATATTTGTTAAAGTTTAAAGAATTATACTTACTGATATCCTGTACATTTTAATGAAATATGTGATTCAAAAAGGAAGTTAGTTTTTTTCCCTAACCCCTTTTGAATGCAATTACTAATCTAAATTACTTTTCAAGAAAAATTTGAACGTATAAGTAGAGTTGATGAAGAAATTTTGAAGAAGAAAGTAGACATTTAAGCAAAAAAAAAAGCGTTTTAAAAAGAAAACATTTTTGAAAATTAGAATGTTCAAAAAATACTTTTTATCCTTTGCATTCAAACTAGAAAGAGATAAAAGACACATATTAGTAGTAATTGAAAATTTTCTGGACGGATTGATTAAAATCAGAAATTCATTTCACACATCTATAATTTCCGTTTCAATTTCATGTTGATTACCATTTTAGAAATAATAAGTTATCAGTAAGAAAAAAAAATCCTTATAAATTATATAGCTTTATTTTGATTCTGAAAAATAACATGCTAATTAAAGTAACTTTTTAGTGATTAATAATCATAAAATTCTTTCGAATATTAATTACTTAATTTTTTTTTCGATATTCCCATTCAATATTCTTGTTTTCAAGGATTTTTGTGTTAACGTTAGTTATCACAAATAGGAAGAGAAATATCTTAAAAATATATAAAAATTTTAAAATGTTTATTTACGTAATACTGGAAGAAATGCAATTGAAAAAAAGTATTAAAGCCTTTTTCAGAAATTGTTTTATTTAGAATAAAATACAATTGGTTATAATTAAAGTGTTGTCAAAGCTCTTGCAATGAAAAATGCAATACATGAGACGTTTTTAATATGTATTGTCTTTTAAAGCAATTATATTACTTTAAAAATATTACCTAAATTCTTGCAACTTAAAATATATAAAATTATATAAGAGCATGGAAAAAGGAGAATTTATAGTTATCCTTGTGATAGTTTCCTATTTTCTCAAACAGTAAGATTTAAATTAAAGAATACCGAAAGATTTTAAATACATTTTGTGGGTTTTCATTACTGTTTTTAAGTTCATTCGAGTATATACTGTTTTTTAAGCTTGTTAAAATAATATACAATTTTATGCACAGCTCACAAATGACTCAATATTTTTATCTTTCCAATTGCTTATCGTAATTCTTTTTCATAAGTGTAGAAATTTTGTTTAAAAAACTTAGATCTTTTGGGTTCCGTAAAATTTGTTAAAAAGAATGTGTAATGTTATATTATTGAAGTTTTAGGTCATTTATTAACATTGACATTTTCCACTTTCTTAAAAACCACTTTTTCGGTGTTCGATATAAAATTCTGAGTTAAAAGCTGGTAAAGAATTAAATTTATTCACCCTTCCATAATCCACTAAATCTTTTCCTAAGCACCTAACAAATACTTTAAAGTGACTCACACTAATTTAATGTTCACGAAATCACGTAATTACATGAAAAGTAGCAACAAAAAGAAACCGCGAGTATAGTTAACAGTTAGGAGAACAAAATTAGGTTTCCATGGAAACCATTAGGTAGGGGACCGTAAATGGGATGTTTCCCACGTTCCCCTGGGAATATTGTAGATGTGATAAAGGAGGATCGCAGATGGATCTCCGCAGAAACTTCTTCACACTTTGTTAAGAATAAACTTTGTCTTAAGAATTAAGTATTCGGATCTGAATTCTTTTTGTGTCTTCTTCAAACTCCTGATAACAAAAACTTTATTTGCCATTGATAAAGTAAGTTACGCTGTGTTGCTGATAATTGTTTTAAAAAAGGATTTGGGGTTAAAAGTTTCCAACGCTTTACATACAACTTTCTTTCTAAAAAATTACGTAGTTAACTTAGAATGCCATACATAAAAGTGAAATTTATATTGACTTTTTTTAATGTATTAGGAATTGTGTAAAACATTTTTAATGATGAATTCAGAACAGGATTCTGAAACAAAATTAAACACATAGGAGCTTTGATTTAATTTCTGTAAGCTGTTGCTTCATTTTTGTGAATGGCTTAGTTTTATAGCTGTTGATAAGTGCTAAAATATTATCAAATGTCTAACGAGAAAAATAATTCACGGCTCTTGTAGGAAATTTTGGCAAAATTTGAAAAACCTCTCTTCAAAACTTCAACATATTATCTCATTTCCATTTACTTATGCTTATCTGCCTTCTTAATCTTTAGAATCTAAGGCTCTATCAAATACACTCAAGACAATTTTTGTATTTACAGTTCTTAATTAAAACTGTGATAAGTTATGAGACTAAATCTACAGAAAAAAAAAAGATATTTAATTCTCTTTAAATTTTCCTACCACAAACAGCGCTAAAATTTTGAGATTTCAAAATATTTTATCATGCAGCAACTACTATTATTTAGTCACATGATTGCGCATGCTTGTTCAATTCTTCTTTTTACCTTAATAGTGTTTATAAAAATCAAATGAAAAAATATCAGATATGCATTGGTACATTAGAAATATGTTGACACCACAGACAAATGTTTGCTGAAATCGCGTTTAGTAGCAATGCTCTCTTTTGTGATTATATGTAAATTTATATTTGTGAAAATAACCAGCACAGACATTGCAAGTCTAAACGTCACCTTTCGCTGAGCTCTCACATTTTGCTGTTTTATTGATATTTTTGGTGTCTATGTATATTTTCATTAGAACTTAGTAAGTTACTCGGTGTAACATTTTTCAGTAACAAATGAAATAGAGAAAACTGGGCAACAAATAAAAATGTTATTGTCAGGAAGGCATTTTTTTCAATAAAAGCTCGTCTTTAATACAAAATTGGATGTTTGATATTAGGATGATGATTTATAATGTTCATTTCTATATATACGAACGTGAAAAACATATATAAAATTTCCGATTCATCGATGTGTAACATTTTCAGATATTATGTTAAGTAGTAATTAAAAATGCCGTTTTTAGAGCCTTTTCAGTCGATCAAGTAATATTAAAACAGCTGTAACTCAGCTCATATATACGATAAAAACAAAACTGAAACAGTTTTTTTAAAGATAAAGATTGATTTTTAATTCGAAACTAAAAATAAAAAGTCAACATCTAAACCAAAAATTGTGTTTTGAAAATGTGTTTTCACAATAAAGTAAAATCCACAATAAAGTAAATTACTCACCCTGCAGCAGTTTTAAAAGCTCTATCCGCTTCTTCAGCTGTCATTGTTCTTCCAACTATTCCAGCATCTCTCAACCATTCCGTACTTCGTCGGTATGAGATAAGATCTCCGGTCTTTCTTCCCTTCTTTGCGTATCTAATAACAACATTTCATTCATTCAAGCTTCATTTTTGTTTCCAAGCATTTTAAGGTGACTTAGTACCTTTCGAAATCAAAAGTAGGACATTTTGACAAACTTTTTTCGATTCTTCATAAATCAACTATTTTTGATCATTTTAAAATGAAACTTTGCCAGTTTGTGTAATAAAGTGTATAGTTTGAAGTATTGGATCCACTTTTACGATTAAATTAATATATTTTCTTAAACAACATGAAATATGAGTACAAAAATTTAAAAAAATTAATTAGCTTTCCTTCTGTTACCCACAAGATAACATTTGAAAGATGTACAGTAAAACCATACTTCTTGTACCACATTAAAGCTAAATAACGATCTCATTCTGCAAACCTCAATTTTTAAATTTATCTCACATTTAAAAAAATTCAAAAACCAAGAAAACTTATAAAATTTGGAATTAGTAACTTTTTTTCATGTATCGTGCTATAAAATAAAATCTGATCATCCCATTAACAAAACTAAGGTTCACAGAATAAAGACCTACAAGTGCAACACTCAGGTAAAATTTTAAACTCTACATACTAAACATTTTTTTAGTCCTGTGATAAAGTATGAAAAAACGAAACTGAGAAAAAGCAATTTGTTTACAACATATTCAATGGAAAAAGTCTCTTTTAACAATTTTATTTTTTGCTGCACAGTTGACGGATTTTGACGCGGTTTACTTTAAAATGCTCCTAACATTCCTCACTATTTTTTGAAAATAAATTTGAAAAATCGAATTTTCGAAAGTGCAAAGGTACTAAGTCCCCTTAAAATACGCGTTTCTAGAACTTCAAATTAATACTTAGTATATGGATGAATATGACAAATGAACTTTTACAAAAAAGCAAAAATGAATTCAACGCTTAGATATATTTTCCAAATAATCAGTAGATCAGCAAACAATGCTGAACTGCTGCTAATACAGGGTTACCACAAAGGAATGACCGGATTTTAAAAATTTATATTTTCGAAACTATAAAGCATATCACAATAACTGATACATGAAATCGAAGAAAAATATACCAAGTTTTTTTTTCACTGTTTTTGCGATCAATAGACGGCAGCACATTCATAGAATGCTGCGATTGAAATCCAAAAACGGTGATAATGACAAAGAAGAGTTCGTGAGTTTTATGTATATACATGGTTTTTTTTTTCAGTTATTTCTGTAATACGTGCATTTAGAAATGGCTACGGAAAGGCAATACCGAGTCACAAAAACATTCTGAAATGGTATCGACAACTTAATCATACAGGTTGCTTGGGCAGGAAGAAAAACAAAGGCCATCTACACGTCTCGAAAGAAACAATGGAGAGGGTGAGACAGAATTTTGTTCGAAGCCCACCGAAGTCTCCGGCAACTGCCGTCAGAAACATTGTTTATACACTACCGATGCCGAAACCCTTGCAAGAACTTAAGGAACGCTTTTGTGTAGCATTAGGAACCATGGACAGTGTGATAGTACAATAAAGTATGAGAAAAGAAACTTGATCATAGATTAGATGATTATTGTGTAACAAAAGGATCAATTCTCAAACATTTGCTCGGCATATTTTATTGAATTCCCTGTATTTTTTATTGTAATAATGCAATATTTTCAAAAATAAAAATATTTAAACTCCAGACATTCAATTGTGCAACCCTGTATGTTTGACTTTAATTTATAAGTAACTCTAACCAAATGCAAGTCTTACTTTCAGTAACTTTAAAAACAATTTGATTTATCGATAATTAATTCTAGATTTTCTCAGTAATTTAAATTCATGATTTCAGTACTATATATATATATATATATATATATAATATAATTTATTAGAAATTAAGAAAATTAATCTACTGCATATATTTTCAGCTGAATGTTCACGTTAAATCAATGTACTTAAAAATTTTCCTTGTGTCAATGTAGCTAGATCATAAAGTTGAATTTTGAATTCATTTTCATTTAAACCCCGAAGTTTTCTAGTTTCTTAAACATATATGATACAAATATATTTTGTGACATTTATGAAATATGTTTTCTAGTATTTTTACATATTAGTTTTATTCCTTACCATTTGTAACATAGTTTAGTCTCATTAAAATTTGTTATTATTTGGATAGATGTTAAAACTAATTTGCCTATAGAGCTATATAGAGATTATGAAAGGATCCGAACATTTTGAAAAGTCATCCTGTAACGGTGATGACATTTATATTGTATCTCACTCGCTTAAGGAATCGACTACCTACCATTTCGAATTCATAAATAATACATTTATCCTGCGGATTTTCATCTTTCTGTACGAGATTTAGACTATCGTATACATTTAAATACATACCACTTAAGACTCATCGTGTATCCGAAACTAATGCAAGTTAAATCTGTCGAGTTTAAGGTCCTCCCTTTGGCGTAGTGGGAAAGTTAGGAGAAGAGAATGTCAGCTCAAGTATCGTCCATGTCACTTGACCGGAATTCAAAATTACGTGGTCATTTGCCAATAGCTCATTTGATGCTTCTATTGCGAAGGTAATAAAATCAAACCAAACCAATCATTTACATGCAACAAAAATAAAACTTTACCTATAGAACGACATATCTCTTCAATTTTTGAAATTGTTAGTCTATTTGAACGATTTGTTTCTGTTTTTATATATATTTTAAAATATTTTCGGAAAAAATATCGGTGGAAAAATTTAATTTCATGAAAGCTGTTACGCTTTCGGGTGCAATTTATTACTCTCACATAAACACTCTAGTTTATGTTTGAGGAAGAAAGTCAGAATGCCATAAAATTAATATTACATAGCCGGTAGATGAGAGAGCTTGTATAAGTATAGATCTGCAATCCATCTTCCGTAGTGCTTAGTGTGTAACCCTGCTGCATTCAAGCTCACCACCTATCGGCCTCAGAAGGAGTGATAATAACTGCAAGGTCCAACTGGAGGAGCTAACTTGTAAATATGTTGTTTCATCCCGAAAATTATATAAATCTGTCTTTTTATTTTATCCCTTAATTGTTTGTCCTTAAATTGCTGTGTCCTTATGTGTCATGTCTAAATAAACGATAAATAAATCTAAGAAGGTATTCGTTATTTAAATAGTTTTCACTCAATGAATCTCAGTTAACCATAACGGAATTCAACAACAAGGCGTCCATGGTTATAAGTGTATCTTGTATACTTATCTAAAATAAGGATGAAATATATTTATTTATTCACTGAGTATTTCTTTAGAATTATTTATTGCCCTCGTGTTTTTCAAGAAGGATTTTAATTTTAAACAATAAAATTAAAGGGGTAGTTTTACTCCCTCAAAAAATAAGGAAAGCAATAAAAAAATCAGAAACATAGATAAAATCTATAAGGAATAAAAATAAACTTAACATATCACCAATCGTCTTTAATGTACTTCTGTCCTACTATGTCTAGACATTTTGATTTTCTAATGAGTTTTGAGCTGAAATGTCCCATTATTTCGCATTACTTAAAGAACAAATGGTAGTTGGGTAAAGTATCTTTAAAGATATTCTAAACTTTTAATGAGCAATTCAGCAACGATATCGAAAGCTCACGTGAAATATTGATTACTATCATAAGAAAATATTGATTTAATCTGTTCCTAAGAGTACAGAATACATTTCTTAAATTTTTTTTTCTCTCTAAGGCGATGTAATAATCATGCATGAACTTATTTCCAAGATTTTAAAGAGGGGAAAATCTTGGTTGAAAAAAAAAACATTCTATTTTGTTTGTTATAGGATTTCATTTCTGAAAATATAGACCCCTATTAGAAAAATATCAAAACGTCTTAAGCATTTTCAATTGCCAATCTTAAACGCATAATTATTAAGAAGTATTTTATTATTATTTTTCTGGTTGATTTTCTTTCGATTTTGCTCCATTTTTTCCTTAAAATAACCATGAAATATTTCAGTTAAATATCCTAATAAAAGATTAAAAGTAACTTAACAAATTTTTTTAAGCTAAACTAATGTAATTTATGCAATAAAAACAAATCTAAATTATTATATGAGTATTACATACGAGCATTTTTAAAATGTTATATTAGTAGTTATACTAAACTTTCTCGTTATAAGAATGCAACAATAAAAATAAAACTTTAATAAACACTTTGATTATATATATATCTGTGTATACTATTTTGTTACTATATTTTATTTTTATGTAATCTACTGAAGTGTGATAGCTTGATTAGTAATAACGTTATAAACACACATCATTCCATTTCAAAGTATGAAGCTGTATTAATTACGTTATACCCATTATTTAAAATTTTTTCATTTCTTCCACTGGGTTTTTCTCTTTTAGTTTTCGTCTAAGAGATTTTTGTTTTTGTTTGTAACATTAAGTTTTCGTTTGTTTAATTAATTGTAAAAATTTTATATATGAATTATAAACGCTTTTTTTTAAATGATCTCTTTAATTGTGTAGTTTCTTAGACATTAATGCATTGAATTTATGATTGAATTGAAATTAATTTGTTTGTGTGATGTAATATGATGTTTATATATATATATATATATATGTGTGTGTGTGTGTGTGTGTGTGTGTGTTTGTGTGTGTGTGTGAGAGAGAGAGAGAGTGTGTCTTAAATTATTTCAATTAAAATAATTTTAATTTCCTAATTTTTCCTATTATTTAACTCACAGTAAAGAGTTCGTTCTTATTTTCTGATACGATTCTAACTTAGCTTTTAATTTATGCAATCACGCGCTCGTAAAGTCTGTCAAATCCGCATTTCCCACGGGGAAAGATCTATAGACATAATTCCTACTAGACTTTGAGTCTACAGCAAAAGCTCTCGACAATCCTTTTATGCACTATACATGATTACGGCATGATCTAAAGAAAATCTCTCCATATAAATTTGAAATAAATAATCTCTTCATATAAGTTTTCTTTTGCTTCGGCCATGAAAGCCTACACTGCGCTTCTGACCTCCTCAATTCTGATATTTCATATTAGTAGTTCTAATTATTATTAGTATAGCTATTATTAGTTCTAATTCACTAATATTTCATACAAATAGTCTGTCTTCTATTCCAGGATTATGTGTATGAAATATTAGTAAATTTTCAAAAAATTTCATTTTATATTTTTTGGTGCGATAACCATTTTTAAGTAATATATTTTGTTGATAGGGATAGTTAGGCCTTTAATTCTAGAATAACACAGCTTAACAGTCTAAAGGCTATTATAACATTAAAAAGTTTTCTATGTCTTTTAATCATGTTTCGAGTTTTCTTCTTTTAAACAAAAAATAGGACTGGTTTTTTCTTTTATATCTGCAAGCAAATAAATTTGATATTGATCTGATTTTTAATTTTTGTGCATTGTTAAGTAATAGGCTCATATTGTTTCTTTTTCAAAAATTTATTTCAAAACATTCAGATCTCCCATTATTTTAAATCCTATATTTTAAATGTGTTTGAAATGTTAATTAAAATTAATATTGCTGAAATTAAATCTACGATTCTTTGTTGAACAACTAATATTTAATTATATATTATATAAAACATATTTTGGGGTGGAATGTAGTGATTATGAACTAAAATTTAAATAAACTACTATTTCATAATTGTAAAAATAATTTATTGCGTAATGCAAATCTTCCAAAATAAGCTGGAAATTGATAAAGAAAAAGAAACAATGAAACAGTTTTTGATGTATAATTCAATTTTGTAAATTACCTAAAATGTTCATAGATGTATTCAAGATTAATAAAAGCGAAGAAATTTTAATATCCAACTTATTTTTAAAATTCAGGATTTCTAATTGAAACAGATCAACGTCAAATTTAGATGCAGCAATTATATCAATGTATTGCTTACCTTCTAAATTTAGCATCAAACGTTGAATGCATTTCATCTGTTCTTATGTGTTTTTTATAATCATTGTACGGAGAACTCAAATACCGTTTGTAATCTTCCATGCTTCTAGAATTCTCTGAAGTGCATGGAGCACCTTTTTCATGCTGAATGTTTCCAGATGGAGACCTTCTGACAAAATACACCTTTGGCCGTTTCACAATGATTTTATGTGGCGATCCTTTATGTCCAAGCATTTCTTTAGAAGTTGATTGTCCAATTCTTAGTGGATATTTGGGCGATCGAATTGCTTTACTAGCAGATAAAATTCTTTTCCTTAGCGGGGTTCCATATAAATGACAATCGGGGGAAAGCATATAATTGTCCTTTTTTCTAGACGTTTGTTTCCGTAATGGAGATTTTACCTCCCTAATCTCCAAGTCATGAACTGAGCTTCCTAACGAAGACGGATAACTGGTAAGAACAGTAGACGGACTGCTGAATTTATGTTGTCTTGTACGTCTGGGGGAAATATCTACATGGGCACTAGATTTCTTTGCTTTGCTTAGTCGTTTCTTAGAAAGTTTCTCTGTGTCGTCGCTCAAAGTGAACTCCATACTTTCCGTTGATTGGATAGGTACGGCTCGAGTGTGATACTTCATGGGTTTCAATGCCTCTTTCTTGTAGCGGGTATACATTTCAAGATTTCTCAGACGCTCTTCTTCTATCTTTTGCATTTCATTTACGTACAATCGATGGCGGCGGTAGGTTTCCAGAAGTTCTTCAACTGATGATTTTGGAATAGCTTCCTTAAAATCTCTTTCTTTTCTCTCTATATTTTTACGTGTCACTTGAACAGATAAAGGGGGAATTATGTAGGATGGATTACCCGCCTTGTCTTTTGATATGGTCATATTGCATTTTACTTGAGAATCATCCCTTCTGGGACTTAAGATGAATGTTAAGCCGTTTTGAATATCTTGTCTTTTTAAATTACTTTTTTCTGCGTTTTGTTTTGTAAAAGTGGAAAATGGTATTTTGTCAGGAATATCAATGTCGTTATCATCATGTTCTTCAAAGCAAATGCCACCACATGGTACTGATGTTTCTGTCAATGAATTCTTCGGGGACTTATAAGGTTCATTTCCTTCCTCACCAATGTCACCTCCTTCTGATGATGTTGGCGATCCAAAGATTTTACCATTTTCAAATCTTACAAAAGAACCTAATTCGTGAAAAACAAAGAATTTAGGATCAATTAAAGCAGGCACGACGCTTATATCATTGTGCAACATCACTTTATAGCACATCTGGTCTTCGTTCGTGAAAAAAGGTTCTGGACTTTCGATAGTGTCATATGAAATTTCAGTTTCTAAGTCGTTGCAAATGTTTAAAGCATTTTCTTGAAGTCTTTGCTTTTTAATTTTGCTTTTAAGAAATTCTTCCATTGCTAAGCATTCATCCAGAGTTTGAAGCATTGTTTCCTGTACAACATTCTCTTTTGAGTCGATATTCCAGCCATCATTGAAATTTGTAGTAAAAGAATTCATCTGCAGATTTTGCTCCTTAACTTCTTGTTCTCTGCCATAACAATTAGCTCCAGTCCAGGATGACTTATTAAGAGAATTTTCAGAAGGAACACGGGACTCGATATGCACTGTTTTATTGTGACCGAAGTCATTTTCTATTTTATCGTAATTTGAATTTCTGTAATTTTCTTCAGTAAACATAGTTGGATGGATAACTTTCCGATAAAATTTATTTTCGATTTCTTTAGTAATATCACTTCCACAAATTTCTTTGCTGTAAGTTCGATTTCTTATTAAAGATTCACTTCCAAGTCGTTCCACATTTTCAATGCAACCTCCATCGCTTCTATCCTGGTAAAATATATAATCAAATAAAAGCTCTTCTACAAAAGTTTTCAAGCTGTATGTATCCCCTGAACTTAATGGATTATACTGAGTCAATTCAACCTGAGCAAATTTAATAAGCTTTCTGATCATTTCACCTAGTTTCAGTTTCACGTCGTTGGTTAATTGGGTTGATGGCTCAATGTTTTTCTTTAAACAGAAATTATTTCTGGTTTCACACAAACTTTCATCCAATGTTTGAGTAGATGTTTTATTCTGGACGTCATCTTGGCATAAATTATTACGACTGAAAAGTTGTGAGATGTTCAGGCATTTTTCTGTCTTTTTTGTGTCAATTGCTTCTTTTTCATTAATTTCTGACTTAGATATCGATATTTCATTCCTAAAAGCACTGTTTAATTCAGTTTCTTCTGTTTTTAATGTTTCACCTTCATATAAAAGTGCGTAACCAACTATTTGCTGCGTCATGGAATCCTTAGAATTTATATCTAACATTGGCGAATGAATTTCATTTGTTTCATATAAATTTTTATCATGTTTTTCATTTAAATTGTCTTGAAGATTTTGCTGCTTAGCAGTATCAACCTCGTTCCTTACATCATCAGGAGATAGTTTAATATTTAATGAATTAAGAAGCACATTCCGAGAACGCCTGCGTTTGCCTATAGTATTTGGTTTCTTATCTTTCGCTCGTGATCTTCGATCAGTGTTAGCATGAACGAAATCAGTCGCAGGATTTAACATTTGATTTTGCGCCAAATTTTCCGCCATTCTACAAGTTATCCGTTTATCAGGCAAATCTAGAACACTTGTGATATGATCACCACTACACTCAACCGAAAGAGTATCAGATTGTTCGTTTTTGATATTTGAATCATTTTGAATCAAGACATCGATGTTCTTCTTAATGTTATCATTTCTTACATTTTGCTTCAAAGAATCAGCAGTATTATCACCAACTGTATGTTTAATATTGCTCTTTGGATCAATAATTATATTTTTTTCCTTATTCTGAATTGATGTTTCTTCCAAGCGGTTTGAATCAGAGTGATTTTCTACTGAATCACGTGAAAACTGTTCAGCCATATTTTTAACAGAAGGTCCAAAGTTAAATGTCACACAAGTGATTCCCAGTGATTTTGAAAGAGCGGCTGATAATTCTGAATCAAAAAACTGATTGTTATTTAAGTTTTGATCTGTATTAGGTTCACTCATTTCATCGGATATTAACATATTTGAAATGTTTTCTGAATCCATAGTAGGTTTAGATTTAAAATATTTTTGTTCTGAAAATTCAGATTTGCTACCGATGTGATTGCCTGATAGTTCAGTATTTTCGGGAGCAGCAACCCTAGATTCATCACATGAATAATAATTTTGTACAATTGGTTTGTATAAACAACTATCTAAATTATTCTTTACAGAACATTCATTTATCACAGTAGGTTCGGGGCATTTTAATTCAGTTACTTGTTGAGGAAGACGTACTAAATCAATAATATTAGCAGTGCATTCTTTCATTGGTTTTTGTTCAATTATATTAATAATTCTTCCATCCATTTCTTTCAATATATCTTTCATCCCTACTGGCACTACTTTCAAATAACTATTTTCAGAAGTTTTTGAATCTTCAATCAGTTCAGAAACCATTATTAGAGACTCATTTTTTTCTTGTTCGCAGTTATTTAAAAAAAGTTGTTTATTTGCAACATCAACCATTTCTTCTAGATTATTCGTTGATTGTGTTAGAAGTCTTCTCAATTGAATATCTTCATTTTCTTCACCAAATTTACTTTCAGAACTCATAATACAATATCTATTCTCCTCATCAGATGTGCTTCTTTCATCGGATAACTGTTCCACGGCCGAGTCAAGGATATCTAGAATATCTTTCTCGGAAGAATGTGTTTCATCTTGTGATTCTTCTATTTTTCCAACTTCTGCATTTTCCTTGAGTGATTTCGAGATTTCTAATTTCTTTTCGAAGGAGCAACAATTTTCTTTGAGCTCAAAGGAAGCAAAACTATTTGAAGCACTTGTTTCAGTGGCTTCACTTGTAATAGGGGATTCTTTATCCAGATATGATTTGAAGTACATAGATGAATTTATTTTGCTACTCTTCTTCTTCTTGCGTAGTTTCAAACATGGTTTCAGGAAGAAAGGCATCTGGAAAGAGAAAACCGTAATCATCAAGGACTATTTCCTGGAAATACACTACATTATAAAATTATAAATAAATATTATTTATTTTCATCTTTTACGTTAAAGTTCTCATAATTACAAATATAGAAATATTTTCTAGCTTTAAAAATGTTATTACTTAAAGTTCAACAGTGAGAAGGCTCATTTTAACAGAGTTTCTTCAAATGTGTTGATAATTAGTTATCTATGTTATCAAAACATTTTGTAGATGTGTGATATGTAATACAAAGTTTTTACTTGAAGGTATTCTAATACATTTTCGGACTCTATGAATATAATGTCTCACTATATAATTCCTTAAAATAAACAATTTATCTCCAAAATATAAATAGTACAAATATACTCTTTTGACATGAGGTTTAACATAAGAGATAATTCATAGCGATTAATTATAATCCTTTTCTATTTCTTTTGAAGAAGTTTTTATTGATCGGAACATTATTGATTAATAAGAAGTTCAAGGGTTCCATTTCAGTCTTAAATGTGTCAGGACACTCACACGTATTTTCCTTTAACTAATCTCTGGGATTGCTTTATTATGATGATTGATATTAAAATCTTGCCTTGTGAAGGAACCTTGATATATGTAAATGAAATTTACTAATTAAGAAGAAATGTAGCGAAAGGGAATGAGGAGAAAAAGAGTTTTTGAGGAACTATAGGAAGCCATGAGAAAACAATTGTTAGAAAAACTGAAAGAAAATATTTTAAGCGCATTGACCTGAATCGGATCTCGCTTTTAGAAATCTACTTGCATTGGATTCAGTTATTACAGTTAAGATTTCCAAAAAGATAATTAGATATCTATATTATAATATTTTGTTAAGGGGAATTTAGTGTAACCACTCCACTTATTTAATTTAATTTGATATCGATCATTCAAAGATTTGAAAAATATATTTAAAGAATTTGACTGATCATTATTGAGAAATTATGTCTCTTACTCCCAATGAAACGATTTATCACAAGTGTAATTGAACTACGTGAAGTTAAGAAATTAAATTAAATATGATCCACTGGGTAATATATGCATTAAAAATTTAGAAAAAAAATTAAATTTTATTCCAAAGCATTTCTTAAATCCTATTAAAGAAAGATTCAAAATTTCTGTTCGATGTAAGATATTAACACAATTTTTTATTCTTGGACAATTATGTACAATCAACATAATAACAATTTAGGAAATTTATGAGAAATTTGAGTTAATAATCTTAAAATTACACAATACAAACATTTAACTTAACATTTAATTAAAATAAGCAAAGTAAATGTATTGGGTAGCTTTTAGCAATACTTCTATAAAAAGTGAATGCATAATTTTAAATAATTTTAACATTGGCTATTATATGAAATGCTAACCAAAAAATCAAATATATAATTGTAAGAATATTTCTAAAAATACTTAACAACCAGATCATAATTTTCTAGCAAAATTGCATCTTTACTGCAAATCAAGGAAAAAAAAACCATGGAGGGTTATCAACGATGAGAAACGTTTTACTTAAGGACCAACATTTCCTTTGACTTTTATTCTAAAACAATTCATATTTAGTTAGATTTTTAAAATAAAATATAAAAATATGTGCATATTTTTTTTTGAAAGGATTTAAATGACCAAACATGATATTGTCCCCCATTGGCGAAATTTCAGGGATTGGCGATTAAGATTGAAACTGAACTATGAAATAACTTCTCGTACCTATCAAGACTGGCACAAAAGTATATAAAATTCTTAGCAGAAACTCACCAATATGACATTTCTGATTGCGTATTATTTGTGCTAAACAGTATAATATTTGTCTAAGAGGGTGTAAAAAAGTATTATTCTGCATTATATGTATACTAAAAATATCTTCGCCTATTAAATTGTTGTAGAATTAGAAGCTAGTAAAAATAATTAAATAGTCCCATACATTTTTTGAATATTTATATAAAGAAATAACTATTTTAAGATATCACATTAGGAGTAGGGAAAATGAATAAAATAATCTTAGAGTTGCATAAACCAAAATTTATTATATTGATTTACCGAAAATGTTAGTTATGTATTACAAATACATATGTCTAAAATGAAAGAGTATGTCGTAGTACGAATGCTAAAATAAAGAGAGAGATATACGGCGATGATGACTTCATAAAAATGAAAAATATTTAAGAATATTTGCTGATGATAACGTGGGAGGATATTTTCTTATTGAGGATGTAAAATTTATTTACTGATATTATTAGAAAGTATTAGAACTGATACGAATATTTGAAATGAAAAGAAGTATGTCGAAAAACGAATGCTGAGGTGAGCGACGAAACAGTTTTACCAAGAATCATACAACTAAGACAGTATTATTCAAAAGAATAGAACATTCAAGAATATTTTCCAGTAATAAATCGGGAGAATAATTATCTCGTGGAGGATTTAGAAACTAAAAGATAGATTAATAATGAAAAGAAGAGTTTGTAATGTACTAATGATAAACTGAATAATTTTTTTATCTCTAAAATTCAGAATAAATATATAATTACATTGTTATGTACGAAAACATTTTTTTAATAAAATAAGTTTAAATTTAATTTTTCACAGTAAACGCAACTGCATAACTAGTTTTTTGCTTTACATTTAATTTCAAAAGTAATTTATTATTTAAAGCTTTCTTATAATATTATCTTATCTTACTCGTTTTAGAACTAAAAAAGTCGTGCTGAATTTACATCAATGATTTTAACGCAGTTGTACAGAAGAAAAATTCATAACATTTAAATAAAGTTTACCTTTTCTTAAAAAGAAAAGTAAAAAAAGAAAAAGAATGGCAATACACTTCTTAAAGAAGAATTTCAGAATATTTCTATAATTATGATAACGAAGTTTTCAAAATACGAAAAGTCAAAAACAAAGCGTTCCAAGAAGAACTAAACAATTCTGACAGATAATATCAAAAATTTCTAGAATAAGACATTACAGGGTTTTAAATTGAAAATTTCTTGGAAGAAGCTCCTGAATTAAAAAATTTCAGAAATAAAGATGCGATGTACGTCTCATTATCATAAAATAATGAAATTATATATTCATGAAATTACTAGTAGATTGGTTATCTCGAAAAATGAAATATTCCCGACGAGCTATACTACAGATTTGTGAAGAGGTTTAACGAAGTAATCATAGCGTTGTAACCCTGTAAATTCTTTTAATAAATGTCAAAATAGGAAGGCTAATTTTAAAAAGGAAACCGAATAGTAAATTAAAGTATTTCTTGAAAGAAAAGTGCATATGTTTGTTTCTCATGGGATTCAATACAAGTAGGTATAATAATT